>VWZS01010194.1:174340-259197 GCA_013397075.1 Rhabdornis inornatus | reverse complement strand
AAAAAAAAAAAAGCTCTTTGTCAAGTGTGTTTCATCTGGCAGCACAGGTTATACCAGTGGCAAAGTCCTTAAATATTCAGCTCCATCAGTGGCTCAGCAGGATTTTGCTGGCCAGCACTTTCCCTGCGATTGCAGCCCCCCGATTGCAGCCCTCGCAGGGCAGGACCAGGGGGTGCTTTGGGAAGCTGAATTTTGGGCTAATCAGGACTGGAAGTCATAACAGAGTGGTCCCAGTGCTCACATCTGGGCTCCCAGGATGGGGGGTGATTATATCACACATGTGAAGATTATTTAAATGCACTCCTTGATATTTCTCCTTCCTCTGCTGAGCAGGAGCAGTTTGCTGGGAGTGTCTTCCAGCAGTGACTCCACCAGGTGCTTTCTTAGGCTTCACCCACAAAATCACAAATTTTGGGAGTTGCACCCTATGTTCGATGTGAGATAAAATCCAGCCTTGCTGGAGCTGATGAGCTTCAGCCCAAGCTTGCAGGAAATCTCTTCTGCAACATTTTTGGTTGTGTTATTCTTAAACTGGCACGACAAATTAGTTAGTAAACTAATTTTACTAAAAGTAAACCAATTAGTAAATAGATTTTAATTAATACCCCATTTTTAAAATGTATTTGCATGCCTGTTGATGCCTTGTGCATTATTAAAAATAATTTATTGAAAATTAGACTCGCCCAGGACACTTTTCACTGCTGTGTGGCCATTCCATACATCCTGTGCCTTGGGAATGGGTGGAACTGGCCTGGCTCTCCTGCTCCTCAGGATGATTTCAGACCTGTGTGAGAAAACCTGAAATGCAGTTCACCCCAGCACACACAGCCTGGAAATCTGCAACTTTTTAGCCACGAAAAATCCATCCCAGGGAATTGTGTGTCACACAAAGGGTTTGCAGAACAAAGTGATCTCACTGCAGTCCCAGTCAAACTCCTGAAACTTTTGCCTGTGTGTTTGCAGGCCATGGTTTCCCTCTGGTAACTCAAGTCCTAACATGCATTAACTGTTTAAACCCAATTTCATTGCAGTTAAAATTGAATATGACTGTTAGTCTAGAAAATATGGCCTATTTCCTTTTACTAGTTAGCTTTTAAAGGTGTTTTACAATTCAAATGAGCCATGCAATTAAAGGTGACATTGCCAAAACTGGACAGACTAAAATTAGACATTCCTGCTGTGTGTTAGAGCTTGGCCCACATTTAGATCATGCTGTCTTTGGGCTGTACCTGTCTGCTCCAATCTTGTGAGTCAACAGGACACTGAAATGTTCCAGAATCCTGGTGGGTTGTTCTATTCTTTCTGTCTTCCAGGATTACCTGATTCTTTAGGGCTCCAAGCACACTCACACACACTCATGCACACACACAGCAATAGTTTAACTTTTCTTTTTATATTTATTTTTATGGTTTTTGCACTGCCTTGACCACCACAAACCCATAATTAGGAACAAGCCCTGCCTCAAATCCCAGAATTCTGCATCCCAGGGCGGGCAGCAGGGTCTGTGTGTGCTTCTGACCTGATAAACAAAGGCTGGGGGAGCTGCCAGGCTCAGGGACAGTCACTTACTCCTGCTTTGATCTGTAGTAGCCTCAGTGTAACCCCTGAGTTACAAGGGTGTTGAAAGAAGGGTTTCTTTCCACCCATGGGTGGGAGCTGGAGGAGTGTCTGGCAGCAACAGTGCCCAGGATCCCTGACATCCCACGTTCTAAATACCCCAGAGCATTAATTAATATGTAATTACACCATCCCTGGGTAATCAGCGACGTGATTACCATTAACAATTAGCGCTGTGCAGGATTCTGTCCCCACAGCTTGGGGACACCAGTGTGAGGATTCAGGAGCTCCCCAGTGAATTCCAAAGTCAGAGGTGAGGGATATCCCCCAGAAAATGCCTGTTGTTCTCTGGGCAGGGGAAAACTCTCCCTCGTTCCAGGCTCAGATCCCTGGGTTTCATAATGGCATTCCTTGGAATCACTGGAGTTGGTGATTTCCTCTTCCAGCCTGGGGAGCTGCAGGGAATTCTATCAATCCATCTGAATTTCCTGACATGATGCTGTTCCCTCATTGCAGGAAGGTGAGAAAAATTCACTCACTTCTTTCTGGGACAGGGGGCAAGGATTGAATATTTACAGTTCCAGAGGGATGAGTGCCCACCTCAAAGCCAGAAATAGAAAGGATATTCAAAATCTTTGGAAGAAAAAACTCAGAAAAATACAACATAAAATGCATTTTAAGTTCCCCTGTGTAGCTCCCTGGCAAGACAAGATTATATCCCACCATACACAATAATGTAGTGTTTGTGTAGCATGTCGAAGGGGTTTTACAATGTGCTGTTGAATTTCTGTGTTATAAAATAGCACATAAATATGCTAAAAACTTCTTGTATTGCCTGTCTGCCTTTCTCCATGCCTCACTGCAGTGCTGAAGCGTGGTCCTGGGAACAGGCACCTGATCCAGGATCAAGGAATCTCTAAAATTCCCTAAAAAATGAGTCAGTCTTTACAGCACCAGCAACAAGATCCAGCCCCTTCCAGAGAAGTTTGAGACACTTGGAAAAGCTCCATCCACTCCCTGATGGCAGAGTCAGGCCCAGCCACACAGGGATTTTCTGTACGAGTGATTCCTGCACTGAATGAGGGATTTGTGGAGTTTGGGGCCGTTGCAAAAATAAAAGAAACTGGAGTGCAGGTGCCTAAGGATGGAGAGAGTTTAAAACTGGGATTGTGTCCTGAGGGGTGGGGTGAATTCTCCACTTCCAGCAGCTGTGATTTGAGTTTCTCTGATACCTTCTGGACTCTGAGCTGATGAACCAAAAGCTCCTTGAGCATCTCCCCCCATCCCTGCCAGCAGGTACAAATGTATTCCCCGACTCCGTAAATCCCCACTGTCAGGAAACAAAGTAGTTTTTAAACTTTAACGAGCAGAGTAATGGAAATGAAATACAAAGGAAATGAGAAAAAAAAAAGAGTAAAATGTCTTTTTATTTTGGTATTCTGCAGCAAAAAGTGTGTGCACTAAATAATAAATAAGCCATGCAATGTTTTTACAGCTTCTTTCGTATGCGTGAATATTTAAAACATGCAAAAATGTGGAATAGGCATTTACTGGGGACAAAAGCAGAGAACTGATTTTATGTACAGAGAGCAAGATGGGAAAACCAGAGAAATGCATGTTTAATGGCTTGCTGCTCACAGAAGGG
The DNA here is from genome assembly GCA_013397075.1 of Rhabdornis inornatus. Lineage (NCBI taxonomy): Eukaryota > Metazoa > Chordata > Aves > Passeriformes > Rhabdornithidae > Rhabdornis > Rhabdornis inornatus. The sequence continues at coordinate 255,995 of VWZS01010194.1, read as the reverse complement.
AGATATTTCCAAGTGTGAACATATTTGTAGACAAACCAATCTGACAAGTCTGCTGGGGGATGATGGATTACAGCAGAATTGGCCTGGGAAGCAGAATTTTGTCGTGTGGGTGCTCGTGGTGTAAACAGTGCCTGGGGCTGGCAGCAGGGCTGGGAGCTGGGGCTGGGGAGGTACCTGAGAGCTCCTGGGTTTGTTCAGAGGATCCATGGCTGCTTTTCACCCCTTTGTTGGATTTATTCTGTGTTATTCATGTTCAGGAGGTTGGTGATCCAGGAGGAGACTGAGGGGAGCTCAAGGGCTGCAGCTCCTCCAGAGGGACAGCTCTGATCTCTGCTCTGGGACAGGGACAGGAGCAGGGGTTAGGAGCTGTGCCAGGGGGGTTCAGGTTGGATTTTGGGAAAGGTTCTTCCCCAGAGGGTGCTGGGCACTGCCCAGGCTCCCCAGGGAATGGGCACAGCCCCAAGAGCTCCAGGAGCTGTCAGGGGGGCACAGGGTGGGATTTTGGGGTGTCTGTGCAGGACCAGGAGCTGGATCAATGATCCTGAGGGTCCCTTCCAGCTCAGGACATTCTGTAATTCCAGATTTGAAGGCAGTGACTGTGACCCCTTAAACTGGTGTTTGAAGAGAGGCTGGGGGAGCTGGAGAGAGCCCTGGTGCAGTGCCAGGCTCTCTGCCTGCTCAGGGCCATAAAATCAGAATATTCCCCCCAGGGATAACAGGAATCACCACAGGTCCTGTGTGAGGAGCAGAGACCTGGCCCCAGCCCCAGGTCCTGAGTGAGGGGAGTGCAAAGGGCAGCCCTGGGGCTCTGGCAGCTCTGGGTACAGCTCCAGCCTCAGCCTCCTCCCCTGCCCAAGCCTCCCCTGGATCCCTGAAGTGTCCCAGGCCAGGCTGGACACTGGGGCATGGAGCAGCCTGGGACAGCAGAAGGTGTCCCTGTCCATGGCAGGGACAGTGGATGATCTCTAAGCCCCCTTCCAACCCAAACCATTCTGGATCCTGGGATGCCTGTGCTGATCTTCCCAGGAGGGAGCAGTGACAGGCTGGGGAAGTGAGTGTGAGTTTATCAGGGACTTTCTCCAGGGCCACTTGGCTCTCTCCTTTGTGCTGGGAAGTAGCTGAAACCAGAGAAGGAGCAGCCTGTTGCCCTGACTGGCAGGGGCTCCCTGCTCCTGGCTTATGGTTTAATGCTTCTTTAACTGGATTTTTTTTTTTTCCTCCTGACTTTTGATTTCTTTCTGCCAACTTTATATTTTAATGCATGTTTTTATGGAAATATTTATGGTGCACATGTTGCATATAAAACACTATCATAAAGCTTTTTTGCTTCAGTCCTGTTGAAATAAATGATGTTATTATTATAATAATTTCATAGAGTTATATCTGTTCTGTAATGAAAAAGACCTGTGGCTGCTTGAGCCATCAACCCAGGCAGTTTTTACAGCTTTCTGTAGCTGCAGTGACCTCATGGAGCTGCTGAAGCTTTTAAAATACTCCATTTCCCAGCAGAAGTGGGCACACAAAGCAGAAAGAGAAGATAGAAGCAAAAAGTTTGACCATAGAATCAGGATGGGCTTCAGGCTGCACACAATGTTGTATTTGATGGGTTTTGTTAATGCACCACCAAAAATGGGATTATCTCCTTCAGAAATGAGGTTCCAGGGATGCTGTCCTGGTGAGATATGGACTGGGGGCTTGTAAAGGACTTTTTCCTCCATTGAACATTTGTCCAGCACTTAAATTACCGAGTTCTTGTCCACCTTCAGCTCAGCAGACTTTGGGTTTCTCAACAAGGACAGACCCAAACCTGGGTTGCAAGGGAGCCAGAGTAGAAAAAAACAACATTAAATTTGTGACCATCTGCTTGTACAAGTTTATCTGTGTGTGCCTGGGCGTGCACACTCACAAGCCTTAATGACAAATTTGGAAAGGGCTAAAGCAAACAACTGCAAAGTACTGTGGGCTTGCAGGAGATTTTAAAAATTAATACTCAAACATGAAAATGCTTTATACAAGAAAGGAAGCTTTTAGTAACTTCTGCATCCTAGGAAGAATAAGTATAATGAATAATTCAGCCCTGAGCTGAGGAAACTGATTTGCTGAACATGTGGAGTAAATCTGGGGGTGAACTGCTCCAGATCACCTGAATTAAGAGTTTGGAGCAGGAATGATGAGAGTAAAGCATGAGGATCTCTGTAGGATTGCTGTGAGTCGTGTTCTTTGTTATCACTAATGCTATTTAGGATCGTGGTGCCACAGGATCCTGAGGATGCTGCTAATTGTGAGTCCTTTGGGAACCCTCCAGAGGAATGTTTTTAACATTTCCAGCCTGGTTACTCAGGAGATGGGGCAGGAGGGAGCATCACCCATGGGCTGGCAGCTCTGAGGTGATGGGAAGTGGTCAGACAGGAAGGGTCCTACAGCAGGTTCACATCAACTTTCAGTTAAAAAATAAACACTGAGTGAAAATCACCAGAACAGCCCCAGAATTCAGCAGCTTTTGGGACTCTGTGTCCCTATTAGTCTAAAGAATTTTCCAGAAGATTATTTTATCTTTGTAGAGAGCATAGTCAGGTGACCCTGGAGAACATGCTGGTGTTCTTTTATTTCTGTCACAGTTCAGAGTTAGAAATTCTTCCCCCAGTGTCTGCTGCAGCTTTCCTCAGCAAAGCCAGGTGTGAGCTGCAGCCCCATGAAAAGTGGAGAGATTAAATCCTCTGCCAGGAGAGCTTTGCTGCTGCTTTGCTGTAGGACAGGACCCAAACTTGTTCTCTTCAGAAAGAAATGCCTCAGTTATCCCAGAATAACCCCAAGACATGAGCCAGTTGTGAGTCTCTGTTACACTGTGCAGATAATACTGTGAATGAAATAAAATTTAATTAAATAAATCATTTCAGAATCAAGCAGTGGCATTTTGGAAGCAGCTGCACCTGCAGAAACAGCTCCTTGTTAGATCTTCAAAACCAGGAGTGGAGTTCAATGGCTGAGACAAAAACTTGAAAGCAGGGAGGGCAGGAAGGTCTCTCCAGCAGGTCAAGGTCATCCTTGGACAGGATCAAAGGGCAGGAGCTGGGGGAGTTTCAGGGAGAACAAAGAGTAGGGCAGGAGATGGAACCTCAGCTAAAGTGTTTAGGGGATGGCGGACTAAAAACTACTTGATTTTAAAGTGTTTTATATGTTCACAGCACTGACCCTGATTTACTCTATAATTTTTATAAATGTTACACTTTGGACATTTATTATTGCCCTCACTGTGCTCAGGTACAGGAACTGCCAGGAGTCAAATTCCCGTTTTTAGGAGATCAGTCCATGTGTTCCTAACAATCCTCTGGAGCTTCTTTCCCTCCTCTGAGTGACCTGAGCTTGGTGAAGCCACTTCAGGGCTTTTGTCCCTGGCAAAAGCAGCTCCAGGTTGGTTTTTCTGGGATTTCTGTGCCTCTGTAGCACCAACTGAAGCCCCACACTCGATTCCATCACCTCCTTTTTGACTTTTCTTGTGGAGCTCCTCATGGGTGGGGCGAGGGGGAATTTCCAGCAGAAAGAACCAGTGTTTCCTCACTTGTCAATTAACCCCAGGCACAAATTCATTTGCTGCCCTCAGAGCAACCCAGGCAAGGCTGTGTGGTCCATTTGGAAGGCCAATCCCATCTCTGAATGCTGGGAGGGCACAGACTGAGCCCCTTTTCTGCCATGCCATAAAAGAGCTGGGTTTTGCGTAGTGTGCTTTGGAATGAGCCCCTCGGAGGAACAGGCTCCATAAACTTTTTATAACCCATATTTTATAAGGTAGAATGAGTTGGTCAAAAGGAGTTTTTTCATGTGTGTGTGCACATGAATCAGACTCATGCACAGGTCAGTCAGCCTGGCAAAGCAGGCTGGACCACAGACCCAGTGGATGTGGAAATCTCATCCAGAGGTTTGGATGAGAGGAAAAACTCTGGGGAATGGCACAGCATTGCTTGGAGAGGATCAAGAGTGTCCAAAACCACACTGGACAGGGCTTGGAGCAACCTGGGCTAGTGGAAGGTGTCCCTGCCCATGGCAGGGGCTGGATTGAGTTGGTCTCTAAGGTCCTTTGTGACCCCAAACATTCCATGGTTCTATGGAATGCCAGCACCTGGCTCCTGCTGACACCCTCAGGTGAACACCAGGTGAGCCAGGCTCTGTAAAACCCTGACGTTTCAGACATGGCCATTTCAAACAGGTTTAGAATCTGAATTTTAAGGAGTCACAGCCTCCCAGGCTGGGAACATCTCCATCCTCCTCCATCCAGAGGTGATCACAAGCCTGCTGTTCCCCCAGGCACAAACCCTTGGCCCACCACGGTGCACTCTGATGTGTGCTAAAGGTGTGAAAAACCCTTCTGACTCCACAGAGAGGAGTGGAAGAATTCCATAAACTTGTTCCCAGTGCCACAAGTGCAAGACAAGAGAGAATTTGCTCCCAATATTTGGCAGCTTAAAAAAAAAAAAATAATTAAAAAAGCCCCAAACATCACTCTGCAACAATAATTTAGACATGGGCAGGATTTGAGGAGTTGTAAGGAATATTACCTGCCATAAAGTTCGAATGGTGTTGAATTTACAAAAAATGCCTGATGTAAAATCATACTGTCAGGAACAATTAGCCATGGTGCATAAAAAACCTCTTACAGAGATTACACTTCCCAGATTGTTTTACAGGAAAACTTTGTGTTAATGTTACGCTTTGAATGCCTTTTGCCATGAAACATTTAAGGAACAACAGTTTATAGTCTCTGATCTTTATGGTTTGGAAGAATGAACACTCTCCTCATGTTAGGCCAAATTGATGTTTTAAATTCAGGAGAAACCCCATCATGGCATAAAAAAGGAGAGAATGTCCTGAGAAGAAAGTGGTCAAATCATTCCAAGATGTTATGGTTTAAGGGTTTTTTTCAGCTTTTTTTCCTACGGAAAAATTTTCATGGTCCTGGGCATATGGTCAAAAAACACAGAAGTGAGATATTTTTAGACAGGCACATTTTGGGATAAAATTACCCTCTCTGGAGTGCTCAGGGACAACCTGGTGTGTCTGTGGCACTGGGGATGGCAGGGGAGCATCCCTGCTTGCATGGACACTGCTCCAGCTGGATCAGGAGCACTGAGCAGAGGGTGGAAGCCTTCTCCTCCTCCTGCTTCATGTCCTGCTTTATGTCAGGCACTGTCTCCTCTGTGTCCATGTGCATTCCCACAGCCAGGCTCAGGGGAGAACCTCTGCCCACCCCAGCACTGAGCAGAGCAGGGATTGCCCTGGCAGAACGAGCAGAACTGAGCACAAACACACCCTGACATAACCCTGGCAGGGAAAGGGGCTGAGAAAGGGGTGTCCAGGCAGGTGAGGGACCCTGCTGTCCCCTCACACCGGGGGAAGCTGCTGGAAAAGCCCCTCCAGTGACTGACACTGCCAGTACATGGCTGGTGCATCCTCTGTGCTCCCAGCACCTCCTGAGCAGTGCTGGTGCTGACATGGGGCTGATCCTGTCCTGGGTCTGGTCCTGTTCCATCTCTGCTCCTGTTCCATTTCTGATCCTGCCCCATCTCTGGTCCTGCCCCATCTCTGGCCCTGTTCCATCTCTGCTCCTACCCCATCTCTGGTCCTGCCCCATCTCTGTTCCTGTTCCATCTCTGCTCCTGCCCCATCTCTGATCCTGCCCCATCTCTGATCCTGCCCCATCTCTGGTCCTGCCCCAGGTCTGGTCCTGCCCCATCTCTGGTCCTGTTCCATCTCTGGTCCTGCCCTGGATCTGCTCCTGCAGCTCAGACTGACTGCAGGGACTCAGGATCCAGCTCTCCCAGCCTGGCCTGCAGTTCAGTTTTTTTCCAGCCCTGTCAGCACCTGCAGCCAAGGCATCCCTGGCAGCTCGGGCTGGATTCTGTTTGGCCTCACGCATCATCACCAGCCTTGCCAGTTCATTCAGGCCCGGGGTGATGATGTGTGAGGCAGAAAAAGCCCAGCCTGGCCTTCAGGTGCTGGGCACAGTGACCACAGGGGCAGGGGAATGCTCTTGCCACGGGTCCCTGCGAGCCAGCGTGACCTGGGAATCCTTGAGGCTGGAGCAGGTCCTGGGCTCAGCAGGGTGAAGGTCCCTGTGTGGGGATTTTGCTTTGGTTTTCTTCTCTTTAAGGGGTGCCTTGATGGGCACATGAGTATTTTTAGGAGTGGTCTGGCATCAGATTAATAAATAAAGCCCAAGCTGGACTGTTCCATGTGGGATTTTCTGTTCCCACCACCCCATATTAGGAGATGCAGTTCCAAAATAACTGCAAGTGCCCATAGCCCTGCAAATAACCCACTGGAAACTGCAGAGCAGGAAGCAGAGCCAGGCAGAAGCATCCAGAATGCTCAAAAAATCATATTCCATACATTTTCTGGCAGGAATGGAAAAGCAAACCATGGAAGGTCCTGGAATATGTGCAGGTAAACACTGAGTTTGCAGAATTCCACATGTCTGGAATCATGTGCTGTTTGCTTGAACTGGCATGGGAAAGGTTTTTTAGGATGGTGACCAAACAATCTCAGACTGGGTTTGGAGATGATTGAGCTGGATTTTGGTCCCTAAATGTTTCCAAGGGTTGATGGCACCACATGGAATCACAATCTGTCAAATCCTCCCAGGTGTGTGATGAGCAGAGTGAATAAAACCAGGGAGATCCCCCTGGGAATTCAGGCATTTCCCTGCCTGCAGGTTCAGGTTTGCACCCAGCAGGGAGAAAAGGCTGGGAAAGAAGTTGTGTACCCATGAGGAGGGTGAAAGTTTAGGGATAATTCTCATTTATTCTCATTTCATGGGGGATTTAGAGGGACTCACATTGCCCAGGAATGCCAGGACCAGATCCTGAGCTGATGGATACCAACAATTTCCAGCACCTTCAAGGAAAACTGGATTTTTGGTTGACCCTGATTGGTGTGGGATGAGTTACAGAGCTGTACACTTGGAAAATCAACCCTGAGCCTACCTGGAAGTGCTCCTGTTTGTTCCTTTTTCTTCAGTTTGTCTGTAGAACCTCAAAAGTGTCATCCCAAGAGGCTCCACCAGGCAGATGGGCAGCTCTGGAAGCCAAGGCACCTCAGCTGTCCTTGAGTGTTGGGCACTGTGCCTTTAAGGTGGGATTGCTCCAGAGGAAACCAGGAGTGCTCCTTTCAACTTCAGATGATGTGATAAATTGGTCAGGCCTCAGAAGCCACAGTGCTTCCTTATTCCTGCAGCTTTGATCTAAAAAGCTGTTTATTTATGTTTTATGGAACTATAAAACCTCCAGTAAACATGCCTTGTGCTTTCTTTATGTTCTACATGAATTCTGTCATGAAAATGTCAGGGAGAAATTATGAAGATCTTTATTGTGCTGCTGCTGGTGCTGGTGGTGTCTTCCTTCGGAATTTGGGATGTTTTGTGTGGGATTCATGAGGGCTGCAGATGTCCTGAGCAGCTGGGGGACAAGGAGGCTTTTCCTTGTGGGATCCCAGTGGATCCAGCACCGAGGGCACTGTGAGGAAACACGGATTTCATATTTCTCTTCATCTCTCATGTCTGGGAGTGTTGATTCCAGGATTTGCCTCCTGTGCCTGGCTGCTGGTGAGACCTCCTTGCTAAAGGTTTTCATCCTGGTTTGCAACACCTCCCAGCAGCCACAAAATCTCCTGGGAAAACCTGCTCAAAACCTGGAGCTCAGACTCACATTGAACCCTTAAGACATTTCAGAGCATCAATAATATCCCAAATTACACAGCAGTGCTTCCCTCCACTTATATAAAATAATTCCCACTTACCACAACAGAGGATTATCACCGTTGTTTTAACTGAGTTGAGAAATAAATTTGTAAATTCAGCATGTGCCAAATTGCTCCTCACTGCTGGGATCTTGCTGGTTTCTCTCTCCCTGATGGATCCAGGCCTTTCCTCTGGGATTTGAAGAGCTCCCTTGGCTCCCTTAACTCCTGCCCCTCTAAGGAGAGAGGTTTTGGGGGATTTCCTCTGTGTCCAGTGGTTCCTGTGGAGAGGAATTTTCCTTCTCTGGAGCTGCTTGGGCTGGGAATTGTGGTTTTTGGGAGATTTGGGAAGGTGAGAAAATGAGAGGGAACATTTTAGGTGTTCTTCCCAAGCCTGTGACCCAGCTCCTGCAAGAAGAAAACCTAAAAATTAAAGAATTCTACTGGAAATTGGGCACTTCTGGGGCTCCTCTCCAGGAGCAGGCAGCAGCTAAACCCTCCTGGCAAAGGGATGTGTATTCCCACCTGGGTTTGGGTCCAAAAAAACACCCCAGATGCTGTAGGAATTACTTTGTTGTGTTCATCAAGTCCCTTTTTTATGAATTCATGAGGTCATGGTAGAGATGTAAGAGCTGGAACACGGGCTCAGAGCAGGAGTTTTAGAAAATGGGGTGGGTGAAAAGAGATTCTCCATCCTGGGCTGTGTTTGGGGAGAAAACAGGGCTGGCAGAGTGGCCAAGAAGGGCAGAGAGTTATTTTTTTTTCTGACCACCTCTGCTTACTATGGTTGATTTTCAGATTTAAAGGATTTCTCTTTTTCCACCCAGAAGAGCAGAGAGCTGTCAGCAGGGCTGGTACCCCCAGCAGTCAAACAGCTCAGCCTGGCTGTGTGAGAGGAGCAGGGAGGGATTTCAGCTGGGGGTCAGCAGTGAAAATGGGAGAATCTGGGCTAATTCAGCCCCAAATCAGCATTTCAGCAGTGGGTCAGCATTTCAGCAGTGTCCCTGCTGCCAGGCAGGCTCTGGTTGGTTCTTTCTCTGCCAAATGTGCTCCTCAAGCTTCTCTGAGTGCCACAAGTCCCTTTTGGGGTGCTGGAGCAGGGCTGGTTCAGGGCTGGGAGAGTTGCCTTGCTCTCCACTGGAAGGCAGAGCCAAGGAATAATCCCATTTTCCAGCCATCTTCCTACCAACAGAGTTTGTGTGTCGTGCCTGACCTTCTGTAACAAGGTTAAACCACAGGGATCCCCTGGAGAAGTTGCCATTCATCTTTTATATGTGAAGATTTTCAAGTATAGAGAGGGGATAAACCTAATACGGTGTTTAATGGAAAAAAATTATGACACCAATAACACATCTGTGTCTGTAATTTCACAGGTTTTCTCTCTGTATATTTATATATGTATATATGTATAATTTAATATCAGCCTCAGGGTTGTGGTCTCACATGTCATCAGCTTGCAGGAAACTGGATCCTTGGCCTAAGTATCAGATGAGTTGCTAATGTTTGGAAAAAAAGCAAAAAACATGCTTTAGGTCTCTGTTTTATGGCTGTTATTGAAGTAAGAATTTGTGATTGTAACCCGAGCGCTCGCCTGGCCAACATGTTTTCATTATTGTCTGGATAATTGAAAGTCCAGGCAAATTTGGATGCTGGGAGACACTGCACAAGAAGGTCTTGGAGCTCACAAGTGTTGAGGTGGCTCAAATTAAGGACGAATATATGAATATGTTTCAGCATTTAATGCAAGGCTTGAAGATTTGTTTTATCCCCCAGACACAGCTGATTAACTCGTGTTTAATTCATTTCCAGTTCTGGTTCTCCAGCACTCCCAGGCTGTCACCCACAGCTCTGCTCTCCTGAGCTGCAGTTTGGCTTCTCAGGGCTTCATTTTGCTGCAGTTCAGTGTAAACAATCCATGAAAATGTTATTCCATTGTCGTGGAAGGAATGGTGCCAAGGGAAGGGAGCTTCCCTCTTGTGGGAAGGGCTGGGAGCAGAACCTTTCAGATCTATGGAGATGCAGCTGTGGAAAGAAGCTGCTGGATCCTCACCAGCCTGTAAAACCAAGTTTTTACATTTCTGTCCACATCCCACCAGCTCTTGAGGAATTTCTGTTGGGTTTTGTTTGTTATTGCAAAAAATGAGTGATCCTGGTTCAGTTTGTGGCTAAAAAAGCCCCAGAACCTCGGTCTGTGGGCAGGGATTGATATTTATTGAAAATCCCCAGAGCTGGAAGGGCAGGGGATGGGGATTTAACCAAAAAGGTGGTCCTGTGTGTCACTGAGACACGATGACAGGGGCACCCCTCTGCCACAGTCCAGGCCTATTCCTGTTCCCTGGGTAAACACAGGATTCAAATCCTCAGGATTTATGGACCCAGCGCTTTCCCCACCACCTTCACTCCAGAGCTGACACACACACACGAAAAGGCAAATGAGTTTTGCACGGTAATCCCTATTAACTGGGCAGAACTGGGAAATTAAACCCAGCAAAAAAACTTTGGGTGGCTTTGGAAAACACCTTGGGACTCCTGTGCCAGGTTTCTGGATCCTTTAATTGGATGCACGTGTCTGTGCTGACAGAAAAGGGGGCTCGGGCTCTCATTAATCTTCACACACCAGAGGCAAAGGGTGGAGAGCAGCCCTGCCTCGTGCTGCCCCATGGCTTGGGGGGAAAAGCCTTTGAACAACTGGGAAAAGCCAACTCCACCCTGAGCCCTGCAAGGAACTCATTACTCACCTGGGCTCTCCCCCATCCCAGCTTCTACCCCATAAATCCCCCGAGCAGCAGAATCCACCAGCTTCTCCTCTGAATCAGGGCCTTTATGTACATCTCAACTTGCTGGGGGAAGATTCATGGCCTGAGCTGCCTTTAAGTATTTTTGTTATGAATAGGAACCCTTAAACATTTCCTTCTCATTTAATTTATCATTTTTTTTTCGGGCTTTCAACACCATGTACAAGCTAGAAATAATGGGAGGCAAAGTCTGTCCTTGAGAAAAGGGGACTTAAAATAATAAAGTGTGCCCTGGGAAGGAGAGGGGTGAGGGGAATAAATTGCCCATTAGCAGCAGACAATACCAGTAGGGACCAGTGTCCCCAAATACTGAAATTATTCCATGCTGGAGCATGTTGGGCACAAGGTTTCTAGTTGATTTTGGAATGTCCTGTAGGATGATGATACCCAGAATCACTACAGCTCAGCCATTCCTCTTCTTCAAGGTCCTTCTTAATAATTAATAATCAAGATCTGATGATTTACTTACACTTGCACCAGTGGGGTTGGGTTTTTTTGGTGTATGTTTTTTCCCATGTTTTATTTCTTTCTTTGGGTTATTTTTGTTTTGGTTTTGTTTTGTTGTTTGTTTTTTTTTTTGCCACACGGACTGAGAAAGTTCAGGCTGTGGTTTGAATTAGGGGTTCAAACAAATCAAAAGGAAACAGTGACTTCCTCCCACTCAGGTATCCCAATAATAAACCTGAGGAGATTTCACTTGGAAATGGATTGTGGATTTGCTAATACTTTTACTGAGTCCCATTTTACAGCTTGCCACGTCCTTTAACATCACAGCAGAGCACAAAACCTAATGCTAATAATTTATTTAGAGTTTAAAACTGAGCCATGTTTGGACTGAATGCTTGGTTTATGGCATCCCGGAAGAACTAAAAAATGGCAAAATCTGAGAAACTGCAGATGATGGATAAAATCTCTGTGCAGAAATCCCTCAGACTGTTCAGTGGAGAAGATCTGGGTCTGAAATGCAAACCCTGCCCTGTGGCTTCACGTGCACTTGGGCCTGGGAGTGAAATAACAGCTTGCTTTTTTCAGCTGCTGAAAGCCCCTTTTTAGGGGCAATTTGGTTCCCTGCCTTTTCAAAGGGAAATTTCATCCACCTGATTTTTCCTGGGTTCTGTTTACAGGTGACAGATGGACTTACAAATGTGCAACTCATCACCAGGGCCAGAGTGACCCTGCCCATCAGCACTGCTGTGTGCAAGGTATGTTTTGGGGAGTTTCAGGAGAAAAATGGGCATTTTCAAGAATTTTAGGAGAAAAAAAAATAGGCATTTTTGTGAATTTCAGGAGAAAAAGGGGCATCTTTGGGGACTTTCAGGATGAAAATAGGCATTTTGGGGGGAGTTTCAGGAAAAAAATGTGCATTTTTCTCACTTAACCCAATTGTGCTTTTTATAAAGTCAGTGCTAACCCTCCAAGAGGCTTTGGGAGAAGCAGCTCTCACCTTGCTGCTGAGTCCTTCCTACCTGGTACCTGGATGTTCTGGCATCTCTTCCAAGCAAAATTTTGGGAATAAAATATCTGGAGGAAATGAGAACTCCAAACTCATCACCTCCAGGGCTTCTCTGCTTCCCACTGATTGAGGAGAACATTTTTTTCCCTGCCTGTTCCAAGCCAGGCAGGGAGGCTGAAGGCAGCCTGTGTGGTTTCATCTAATCTGCTCCTGGAACTGCCACCACCACGTTGGATAGCTGGGATTTGGAATGTTAACCACGGAATCAGCCCGAGGAATTTATAATTCACCTCAGCTATGGCAGGATTTGATACAATAAGATCATTATTGCCTCGAGATAGCCTTCAGGTCATTAATTTAAATTAGAAATGCCTTCAAACAGGATATTGTGCACAGCTCCTTCCATAGGCTTTAAAGCTTAAATAAGCTCCAGAAATCCTTGCTGCCAGATATTCTGTTGGCAAACGTGGATCACCACTTCCTAGCAGTGCAACACCTGCCTGTGGTTGTTGAAAGTGGCATTAGAGACATTCTTAATTGTGCTAATTATTATTGTTGTCTTTAGAGGACTGAAGCCTCACACAAGATAATCACTTGTCGCTGTTCTTTGGGGATTTGGCACTGGAAAGAGGGTGGTTCCCTGCATAACTGGATTCAGGCTAAAATAACTGTGACCTTGTAAATGAGGTGGATGTTTCCTAGGGAAGACAACTCTGGGAGCAGTGGAGGCAGTGGGAGGGAGCTGTAGTTGGAAAGGGAATTTTTGCCAACAGGAGACAGCAGTGTGAGGCGGGAAAGGCTGAAGGAGGGACTGGGAGGGACCTGGATGTGATGGGTGAATGGAGATCCAAAAATGATTTAAATATCTGAGGGTGCAGAGATGCTCCAGTGCAAAGAGAAGGTTGGAGTGAAGGCAGCCTGGAGAGGCAGGGCTTTGGCTCACTCTGGGCATGGAAATATTGGAAATCATCTGCCAAACTGAACTGATACAGCACCAGCCTCCTCAGAGGGCAGAGCCTGCAATTCCTGCTCCTTGGTTGGTGTGGATGTGTTTGAAGCAGAGCTCAGTGCCTTGGCCTCTGCTCCATCCTCAATGCCACAGCAATCTGATTTTAAAAAAGCTCCCCCCAAAACTTAGCACTCAGCTGTGCTGCCAGGCCCAGCAGGAAAGACTCAGCAACATTTAAATTAACAGTTCTGTCAGCTACAAATTTTGCTCTCTTAGTGGTTTCAGTCAACTCTTCCAGCCTTTGGTTACGATTTCTCTCCCCAGTCTGAATTTCCCCGTTCAGAGTGGGGACTGCCTCGCATCCAGGGTTTCTGTCTGACCTGGGTTTGGAGTGAGGGGCTGAGCTGCAGGCATCTGGAGAGACCCAGCGCTCGAGCATCCAACCTGCTGATTGCAAACGTACCTGTGGAGGTGTTTGCAGTGAGTGTTGGGTGATCACAGCACACACAGAGCCCGGGCAGCTCCCAGATCCTCCCAGGGCTGGGGCAGGAGCCTTCATTCCTGGGAAGTGATTGCTGCAGCGTTTGTGCCTTTATTTTAACGAGGCTTTTGAGGTTTCCTGGACAAGTTGCCGCTCAAGATGAAGAAATGCATCCGTTGTCTTGTCCAGCTTGTTTCTTGGAAAGCTCAGAGTGGAGCTCATGGCTGGTTATGGATAATATGAAATTGGTTTTTTCCCTCTCTCTAACCACCCAGAGCTGTCCCACTCCTCGCTGCTGTCTTCCCATTTTTTGACTAACTGGGGGAAGGAAGGCTCCCTGGCAGCTTGCCACACCAAAACCCCCCAGCCCTGATTTATTATCACCAAAACCAGCTGCAGATGTTGGCCGGGCCACGGCTCTGCTGCCAATTAGGGCGTCTCATGCAGAGATTCCTGCTCTGTTTGCCTGGCACTGAGGAGAGCAGGGACGAGGGGAGTTGGGGCCACGCCATAAAAATGGAGTTTAAAAAGATGGGAAATGGGTTTCACCTGGGCAGGTAGGGGCTGCAGCAGTGTGGGAGGAGTTTGGGCCAGATTTCAGGGATTTCAGCCCCTTTCTTGGGTCTTTCACTGTGCTAATGAACCCTAAAATTCCACACTGAAACTCACCCAGCCAGTGTGGTTTGGGGGCTTGAAATTTGTCTGGGGTTCACTGGAAGTCTGTCTGAACTTTCCTGTATTGGAAAGAAACTTTGAGTTTTCAGCAGCCCCCAAACCTCAGCTCAGCCCCTCTGCCTGGGGGGGTTTGGTTTCTGAAACCATTTGGGGAATGGTGAGAGAAAATTATTTTCAGGGAATTCTTGGATGAAAACAGCCCCACTTCCAACTATGGAGAGGGGAGAGGAAGAGATACAAACATTTCCAGTGTTGTAAAGCATAGCCAGTCTCAGGTTAGATATTTCCTCCTGATGTTAATCCATTTTTTAAATCAAATTGGTCACAAATCTAGATAATCTCATTCAAAATTAGGGTGATATAAAACCTGGTTCCTTGAATCCCTCTATTCTACTTCTATTACATTTTTGGTCTATGATCTTTGTGGCAAATTTCAGCAATAATTTCCCAATGCTGCATTTCCAGTGTTCCACGTGACCTGTTACATCCAAAAGGCTGGTCTAAGTATTATAAACATGATGAATATCACCAACTTAGATTTTCAACACTCTGTGCAGCATTGCAACTGCAATTTGAAAAAGTTAAATACAGCTGAGAACTGTGGGAATTAAGGTGGGAGGGAATTATCTGAGTGAAGAGGGAAATCAATGTGTGAAATTGTGGGAGAGGAAAATCTGAGACAGACTCATTCATTGGTCTCATTTGAACTTGTGATGGGAGGATGCTCATATGGATAAAAGTAGTTGTGGCCCTCAGTAAGGAGCCTAAATAATTTATTTTTCCTTAAGTCAGTGTTTTTTAGTGTTGTCTAAAACTTTTGAAATTCAGCAAAAAAAATCTGGAAGGTGTTCTGCTACTCGCTAATTCTCACAGACCTTCTTAACACAGGGTTTATATTTATGCTGTGTCCTGAGACTTTCTAAAAATAAATAAATAGAAAATCCAGGAGAACTTAAAGATGCTTTTCCTAAACATTTGCCCCTACTATGATGTGTCTATATGATATATATGATATATGATCATATATATATGATGCGTGCCCATCTATTTATGCTTCCTATAATTTATAAGGTCAATAGGAAATAAATAAAATCCCAGACTGTTGGTTTATAACCTGTGCATTTCCAGCTCTGGATATTTGATTTAAAAGCAGTTCTCAGTGACCTCCTCGGGTATCAAGTGCTGAGTGCTCCGAATGAAATGCAAAAGCTGAGCTCACCGCCGGCCGGTTGGAAGGAATTCCTTACACACACGAGATCAGAGCCCATTAGCCACCAATATTAGATTAAATGAGACTAAACACTACAGAGGGTGATTTTTCCCTTCTCCCAGTGGTTTGTTATTGCCCTAATGCAAAGCACTGCTTTGCTGGAGAGACTTTGCAGTGTTTAGTCTCTCCCCGGGAGCTGCGCTCGGGATGCTCCGAGGGGATCCGGGAATTTTGGGGCTTATCTCCAGAGCAATCTGATGCACGGCCCCAGCAGAACTGAGGGGTGAAACCCGATAACTGGGCTTTGCTCAGACTTAATAGCAACATAAAAGACTTGATTTTCCCCTTTAAGGGCTGAGATGGATTTCCCGATGAAGATGCGGTGTTGTGTTACCGGAATGCACCAAAAGGATTTTGCAAGCAAAGCCCCCAATAAAGTTCCACAGCTCCTGTTGGGCTTGGGGAATGGGGGTGCTCCAGAAGGGCCAGAAACACCCACCTGGAAAGCAGGAAAAGATGTTTGGGTACTGCTAAAGCTTCCCTGGCAATGACACTTGGCTGAGCTCTCCGGGCATCCCCGGCTGTGTGTGCTCAGTGTGTGGGATGAGGCTCTGCAAGGAGGAGCTTTTGTTTTGTCTCTGCTTTTGTCTGTTTGGGAAACTGAAAATTGGTTCCTTCCAGCAGGAATTGCTGCTTGCCAACGGGACACATTCCCTGGGATCTAAATGTTGTTCTGCTTGTGGCAGAGCTGCTGAATGCTGGGTGTCACTCTTAATTTTCACTTTCTCTGAAGAAAAATGCCATGAAATTTTTCTTTTTGTTCTCCTGAGGGAATTGAGTGATGCTTGGCCAGGTGAGTTCTGCCTGAACCTCAGGGATCCACAGGGAAACAACAAAATTGACACAAATTGTGTCCTGTTCTCTTCTGCCTTGGCTGGGAAAAAACCCCCAATCATCCCATTCCTTCAGGCTCTGGAGGTTTCTGCACTGCCAGGATTCCAGGGAGCCAGTGGATCCTAAATTCCCCCCAGTGGGGGAATCTGAGCAAAACAAATCCCACATTCTGCTCAGAATTTCTTCTGCCACCCAAATGTGATGCTCTGGTGTGACAGAAATGTTGCCAAAACCACACTGAATCCAAATGTTTCACAGAGCTCAGTCAGATTTTCCTGAATTTTCATCTCAGAAAGGAAAAAAAAGCTGTAGCTGAATAAAGTAAATCCTGGTCATGCTGTTATCAAGTGTCACTCTGGATTTTCAGGGATTTCTTCTAAAATTCTTTTATGTAGGATGAACATAACACCGTTAGAAATTTGAAACTGGAGTAAAGTTTGGATGTAATAGAATATTTCCATCCATTCATGTTTTAAATTACCAAATTGATTTCGGAATTTAAAAATCCTAGAATTCTTTATGAATTGGAACCCGCTTTTCTGCATAGACTTAATTTTCCCTTCCTGTGAGGTGGTGCAAAGCCCTTAAGTAGTTCAGTGAGTATTTTACACAGGTACCTGCTCACCTGGGTGCTCACCTGTGGTGAGGATGAATTCCCACCAAGTATTTTTTGTCAGGTCCTAAGGACTCATCTGCAAAGGAAGGAATTATCCTGAATCTCCCAAATCCTAATGAAATGCCTCAACCACAACAGCGTTATTCATTTTTGTGGTGTTTGGAAGTGTTTTATTGTAATTAATAACGAACTGAGCAGAGCAGCAGCAGCTGCACTTGTGGTTGGTGGAACCAAAGACAATATTTTCTGATTTAAGAAGTCTTCACAGGTGATTTCAACCTCCAGCCTTAAATAAAAAGTAACCTGCAGCTGGAGCAAGGTATGTGACAGTGTGTTGGATTTTTTTGTGTGTCAGAACATGATGGGTGCGGAGATTCCTGGTGTGAGGGACAGAAAAGTGGCTTTAGGGATGAAGGTGCAGGTGCAGGTTTCACATCAGATCTGAGCAATAAACCCCACCCTACAACCTCCAGAAACAGAGGCTGGGGGGTTCATGGGCAAAGTCTCACCTGCTTTGTCCAGAAATCCTTCATTTACACCCCATAAATTCCCTGTGGGATTAGAGATGGGCAGGATTTGGGTTAATATTTGCAAAGTTGGGACGATTCTCTGCAGGAATAATTTTGCAGCCTACAGATCCACAGCAGGATAAGATTGTTTGGGTGTAAGAGGTGCAGCTCCTCCAGGTTGTTAACTTATGTGTTATTCTGCTACTGACATTCATTTGGTGTAGAACTTCAGAGTCTGAGTACAAAAAGCATATTTTAGATTAACATGGAGCAAACCTTGTCCCCTGATGAAGTGGGGAGTGAAATCCCTTGGGGAGGGGGGGCTTAGCACCACGGTCCCTGACAAAAGAGGAGCCAGCAAAGGTTGGTGGGCCTGGGGTGGCTGGCACATCTCATCAATGCTCTGGCTTTAATTGAGTTCTTTCACTGCTCATACACTTTTAATAACATCTGGAGACAGGGAACCCAAGGCCGTGGCTTCTGTTTCTGATAGATTCCTTTGCACTGAGATTTAATGGATTAGCCAAAATGATGTGAAAAAATGGATCTCTGATTTATGACCTGCAATTTTTCGCTTACTGCAGCAATTTTTTTCCCCCCTCAATCAGTGTTTTCCACCCTGTTAAAGTCTTGTGTGAATAAGTGCTATGTTGTGTTTCTGGATTTGCCCGGAGGGCTCATCAGACGACCCTTTGCCTACAGTCCCCACCAGGCCATTTAAACAGGAAGTTTAATTTTATAGTATTAAAAAAGAGAAAACGGTACTTAATTATCTGGCTGTGAAACAGCAGTACTCTTTCTTAATTTTAGTAGCTAATAAAATGCTGTTCCTGCAGTTAACTACTTCTGGTCCAAATGCACTACAATTTTGGCTATTTGAATAGAATATTTTATGAACTGTTATATATTGCACTACAGTTTTTAAACTCTGCTATGACATATTTCTCTCAAGATTTATTAGCATTTTTTATTTAAAACAATATATTAAAGAGAGGAGAAAGAGTAATCTTAGCTAAAATTCAAATATTAGAAAAACATAACATAGACCAAATCTTTTCATTTAACTTCTCCCCCCCCTTCCTCCACCTTCTCCTCTCCCACCGTTGCTATAAAAAAGTTTTTTGGAACAACAACCCACACCTGCATCATTAATTCAATATGTCTTCCAACATGACTCAAATCAGAGTATCAGTTTCAGGGGCCATTTGCTACTTAAATGACTTTATGAAAACAGAACAATGAGCTGCCCCTATGCAGCCCTGACTCCAACTCTGGCTAAAATAAACCTCGACATCTTTTATATCCTCGTGCATTTCTTTCTTTCCCAAAGGTTGCCTCTCTGCTGTTCCCCCAGCCCCCAGAGCAGACAGGCTCATTAAGTGCCAGGCCTGTTGTGTGCAACTGTCTTTAGAAACTCATTAATGCCTCGAGCTGGGGCAGGGTGTCTGTGCCCAGGCACAAGCCCATCTGGAAGTCTGCTAAATTAAAAATTATTTGAGATGAAAGCCTTTTGTCGCAGCCCAGGCTCTGAGGGAAGAGACTCCCTGCTCGTATTGACAATATTGGGATTTTTTCCCCCATTTTAAGGTGCTGAGGAAGGAATGGTGCAGATGGCAGGAGCTGTGCTGCTCCCATCGCTGCAGTGGGCTGAGGGTGACCACTGGGAGGGTTCTGGTGATAGAGAAGCCTCTTACAAAGCTGGGGCTGATCAACCACCTCAGGTTGTGATGGAGAGGTTTTGATGAGATATTAGGAAAAAAGGCACCACAGAAAGGCTTGTCAAGCACTGGAATGGGCTTGTCAGGGAAATGGGGGAGTCCCTGTCCCNTGTGGATGTGACACTTGGGGACATTGTTTAATGGAGAACATGCTGGTGGGCTGATACTCAGATCTGATGATCTGGGAGGTTNAATGCTCCCAGGCACAGGGTGGGACACAGGGCCAGGAGCTGGGCTGGGTTGATGCCCTTTGGGACTACCTGAAAACAGAGACCACACAAAATAAGGAGAATGAAAAGCAGTTCTATTTATTGAAGGGCCTTCAGGTACATTTAGGGCAGAGGAAGCTCCCCAGGGACTACACCCAAAAATGGACCACGGGTCACAGGTTTTCACACTCTTGTAAGTTTGGTCCATTTGCAGATTGGGGGTTAATCTTCCAATTACAGCTTCAGGTAATGAAGTCATTTACCCCAAGTTTGCCCCCCCAATCACTTTTGTTTCCATTTCTCTGAGCCTGAGGCAGTGAGGTGTCCTTAATTCCCAGCCTGGAGAGGAATTGTTGTGTCTGACCAAAATGGGAGAGCAGCAGCTCACACTGGGTATGGAGTTTAGGGTTACACACTAAAGAATTGCAGGATTGCAAATGCATGAAAAATAAAAAAGCTAAAACCCTAAGGCGTCAGGATTATCCTTGTGGGTCCCTCCCAGCTCAGGAGATTCTAAGTTTCCAAAAAACATGTGGATGTGACACTTGGGGACATTGTTTAATGGAGAACATGCTGGTGGGCTGATACTCAGATCTGATGATCTGGGAGGTTTTTTCCAACCTGGATGATTCTGTGAGCTCCAGCTACAAACTGCTCTTCCTCTGGTGCTCTACTACAGTGTGTATCTCAGTTGTAGCAGCTGATTTAACAGAGCTACCTCTCATTTCTAGGGTGTCCCTACTCCACACAGGCCAGAATGTCACCTTGACTTCCACAGGGGGCTCTGGGTGTCCTACCTGGTGGGGAAAGAAACTCAGAATGGACAGCCCACACAACTCCTTCTGAGTCAGGTCCCTTCTAAAGGAAATGATCCTTTGTTTGCACAAGGGACCAAACCCCAGCGAGCATCTGCTGAGTCTTGGCTGTCACTTAGCGATGGAGGACACACAATTCCTGCTGCTCCCACCCCATGGAGCAGCACCCAGGTGAAAAGGGAAACTCTTGCCATCAATTACTGAGTCAATGCTTCAGAGGAAACATCCTTCACAGCTGGGCTGCTGAGGTTTGGTGTGCAGTCAGTTCATCTGCAGCCTTTAAGAGATTCAAGGATCAATATCAGCCTTGCAAGCACCTTGGATGGCAGGAAAAAGAAATGAGGTTTGTTGGATCTCAGAAATCTGGAGTTTTTGAGCTTTCTGTGCTTCCAGGCACAGACCCCCTAAAAAACACTGCTCTAGACCTAAAACCTTGGAAAAAGCTTGTAAATATGAATAGTGAGTTAGAAATCACAAATGTGTAGTGTGTTAAATGTGTGTATTTTCACTAGGCAATGAGTTTTAAATTTAAAGTTTTTATAGTATAGTGGTAGTTAAAGGACAAAATGGAAAATTTTAAGTAGTGTCTTTTTCTTTATTCATCTTCTTCTTCCTTCTTCTTCAGAAAACTCAAGTAATAGTCTTTAGTTAGTCAGTCAAAAGTCAATCTAAAAGTTGTAAAAATCTATTATTATATCAAAAAAATAAATAATGTAAGTGTTAAACTTCTATTAGTTTGTTCAGCTTTAAAAAGCCTTAAAACAAACTCAACTGTAACCATTTTTCCTACTTCTAGCAAGGAGCTAGAACTGCTGTCGTACTTTCCGTAATTTCTAATAAAATACAATAAACATCCAAGCCCAAACATGAAAATTACCTCAATCATGTTTCTCTTAATCCTAACTCTAAAAAAACCAAACAAAACTAGTCACAAACCACTAATAAGTGGTACAAAGCCCAGCACACCCCCCCACAAGGTTATCATGGATATACAGTGGAGTCTGTTGGAAAGCTCTCCGTGCTGGAGGTTGTTCCTCACACTGAGGAAATGCATCTCCAGCACTGGAAAAGTCTTTATTTTTATCAGGGATGTTGCTGCTCATCCCATATCCCAAATCCAGCTCTGAATTGCTTGAAGGGAAAAAAAAAATAAATAAGCTGCCTATTCACTTGTCAAAAGCTGCTGCTTATTATATCCCTTCTGGTTTGGTGCCCCCTAATATAGACATAGCTAAAAATCTTCCCAGATCTATTTCGAGGGCTGAGCATAAATATTTCGTTGATGACAAAAAAGTGGCTTGTTGGTATATTTGAGAGTCTTCAAGGGCTAAATTGGGATTGGATGGGAGCCAGGATTCTGCAGAGCAAAGGCATTGGGGAAGACAGTTTGTCAATGTGTAGTAGAGAGGGCAGTGAGGAAATATGTCAGGCTTGAAAAAAACCCCAAAAATCAAACAACAACAAAAAAACAAGGATGGAAACAAGGAAAACGCTACTGAAGATGGTAATTGAAATCAGAGTAATGGGAATAAAAATCAAGTTTAACATCTGAAGCATAGGAAGATACTAAAAATGGGCCACTTTTAGCAGCAGAGTTGCTTATTTGTGTCATAGTTGCCTTGAATTCTGGGCGTAGAATTGGGAGTTGAGAGGAAATCAAGAGAGGCTCCACAAAGATGTTTCTGAGGGAGAAGGTAACAGGAGGTAACTCTGCAGAAAATCCTGTGCAGCCCAATGCTGCCAGTTCTGGATTAATCAATGGATAAAACAAAGCCAAAGAAATCAGTCCTTGAGGGCTCCAAGGCTCGAAGGGAATTGGAGCTCATGGCCTTGTCAGGGGGCACTGGGGGATCATCACCAACCCCTGCAAAGTGTTTCTGCTCTGCAAACCCCCAGAAAACCCAGATAAAAACCTGGAAGCTGTGCAGCCAGGATCAGCTGTCCTTCTGATCCAGACTGGGACAGCACAGGGAGTCACTCCTGGGCCAGGGGAGACTCTCAACACTGGGGGAACACTGATGGATTAAAAAGGAGTAAAAAGCACAACTGGCAATGGCTGGACTTCACTAATTTCAGCCCAAGTGCCTGAGACACCATGGAAATGTCACTGTCAATTGTTGCAGGGGTGGCTGAAGGTCAGGGCTGAGGATGAGGAGGTCTGGCTGAGGAGTGACCCAGCAGCAGCTGCTGGGTGGTAAATCCCTGCACACCCTGCCTGGGTGGGGGTCTGCTCCTTCCAGGTAGGCTGGCTGAACACTTCAGGCACATCCCAGCACCCCTGGGGAGGAGGGCAGAGGAATTCCCAGCTGTTACCTGAATAATGCTGAAAGGAAGATTGTGGTTTCGGCCCTAGAGAGAGGGAAAAAGAGCAACAACACACACAGACCTTTTTAGGGAAAAAAGGCCAACTTTATTGAGCAGAGAGCTTGTATTTAAAGCATGTTACGAGAGACTAGAACAGGACAGTAGCTCATTGGCTAATTGGGATAAACATCCAGGAGACCAGGCCTCAGGATGTATCCCATGGGAAAACAACAGGTGTTAATCTTTATTATGACTAGCACTCTGTTTCTCACCAGATTCTAAGTTGTTTTTGACCATTTATCACCTTGGGAAATTTCCTTTCTGTCTGCAGCTAACATCAGCTTATCAGCCTGGGAAGCAAGAAGGATTCAGGCTTGAGAGAAAAGATTCTCAAGCTGTAATTTTGCAGCTCCCTAGGTGTCTCTGTCCACAGAAGATGTTTGGTTGATGTGCAGTTCATGAAGGTACCCAAAATTGGCTGTACACGAGCAGGTAATGAGCCCCTTTTGGAGGGGTTGAGTCTGCTCCAGCATGAAACCTGAAAGGAACTTTAGCAGAAAAGATTTCACTTCTACTTCTCAAATCAGGCCTTGACTTTCTGGTGAGATGAGGGAGAGATGATCCTTGCTGAGACATCAAGAACTTTCTGATTGCCAGATTATTTTTTATTCATAACTGATTAGAATGAACACAGTCTCTATATCCGAAGGCCTGTAGTCAGAGAATTAAACTCATCTCTGGAGCTCCAGCCTTGGCTTTCCCTCTTCTCTGCCTCCTGTCCCATCCTAGACCTAAAGCTGTGCCACCAGACAGGTGAAAAGAGTGAAATTCTCTGCTTGTTCCATTCAATGTTCTCAAATCCTCTCAGCACTTGAAAGAAAAGGCTCTAAAGAACTCCTGTGGGTCAGATTGTGGCATTTTTGTGCAACAGCAGTGTCACAATAACTTGAGGTGAGCCCCTGGCCCACAAAATAACTTTTCAGGAGTTGGGTTGTGGTGCTGAGATTCAGGCATTGATGCATCCAGAGGGAATGGTGTTGGCAGGAAGCATTAGGAGAGTTCAGAACATGGTGAAATATTAAATTACACAATTCTACTAAACCTTTCAGTGTTCATATCTGTGGCTGGCTGAGGAAGAGGTCCCAGATCCCCTTTGTCCTGCAGAGAGCAGCTCCCTTTGGGGGAGCAGGAGGCCTCTGTGGAAGGAAGAGCTTGACTGCAGTGACTCCTTTGGGTTTGACTCCTTGCAATTCTGATATGAAGCTAATGCCCCATTATTCCAGCAGTGGCTGGCTGGCTGCTCGCTGTCATTTCAGGCACCCCTCAGTGCCAAGCAGCCCTCAGTATTTACCCACCTGAGCCTTATCAGAGCCTGCTCTCTGTAACCCGGATCCCTTTGCCATTATGGAGATTTGCTGGCTGCTGTCAGTTGACACACTCATTCTCTAAAGACAACAACCCAAATGAGTCTATTAGGGCTGGGAGCTGCTGGGCCAGCCCTGCTAAGCAGGCTGAGATCAGAGTGTTTGCACTTCGAATTTGCTCAATTGGGCCCTTTCCATTATTGAGGCTGGCTGGCTCCTGCTCCCCGCCCTTGTTCCCTGCATTAACTCTCTATTACCTTGTTTACCGTGGCCCTGTTCAATGCCAGCTTATGAATGTCAATTTGTTCTCCAATTAGCTCTGCCTTATTGACTGCCCTCAGACTCCCCAGCTAAGCTTTCTGAAGTGCCTATCGCTATCAAAGTGATTTGTTTAATTTTTTAAAGGGATATAACTTTAATGCGTCCTTTTATTCTGCTGTTATCTTGGTTGCCCCTATCTGGAGTCCGTTTATGGAGTGGGGTTTGTTCTAATAGCTTCATATCTGTGTTAATATTTCGTGACAGTTTATGTACTTAACTCGTGTGGGAGACACATTAATTCTCCTCTCCTGGCTGTGACGGACTGGCAGGAACCTGTGAGAGGAAGACGAATTTCCCAGAGGTCTGGAGGGTAAATGCAGATGGGGTTTGTGGGAGGAAAATTAAGAAATGCATTTACTTGAGCATCTCATTCCCTCTGCCACGTACAGGGGATATTTCCCCCTGTGGGACTCAGCAGTATCCTGATTTCCCCAGTACTTTGGTAGCTGGAGGGACATCAGGAGTTGCTGGAGAAGGAATTATGGAATATCCTGAGCTGGAAGGGACCCACAAAGATCCTCCAGACCAAATCCTGACCCTGCACAGACACCCCAACAATCCCACCCTAGGATAAACTGCTTGTACTTTAGGTAAAAGAAACATCTCAGGCATTGTTTTTTTGGAGTTTCTTAAATATCTTAAAATTGAAGTTACAGAGCCCTTCCTCTTATTCCTGAGTTCTTTTTTTTAGCACATCTCGATGGGAAGCAGGATGCAGGCAATTCCTGACTCTTCTCCAGACTGCTCTGGATGTCTCTGGGAATTCTCTGTTCCTAGGGGCAGTGCTGGGTTTAGATTCCCTGTGTCAGTGTTTATTGGGAATTATCTGTCATGGCAGAGACCATAACACATGGCACAAATGGTTTATTTTTCTTTCTTCCCTCTGAACTTCAAACACCCTCAACATCTCTGGCTGCTTTGGGTCTCCTGCTTCCAACCAGGAAAGGTTCCCTTGGATTTAGAGAAAAACTCCAGGAGAGATGACACTGGTAACATTTTATGTAAGCTCTCATGGCTGTCCAGACTTTTTAGTTGTCAGTTTTAAAGTCTGGAGAAGAAAAAGAAAAAAAAAAAAATAAAAGGAAAAGGAAAAAGAGGAGAAAAAATAGGAGAAAAAAAGAAAAATAGGAGAAAAAAGAAAAACACTGGGTTTTTTTTCTAGAGCTCTTGGGAGAGGGAGGAAATTCAGTTTTTTCATCTGTTTTAGACTTGATTCATGACACTCAAAGGAACTGGACCCAGATCTTGTAGGGACACCCTCTGTGGGTGTGACACTGCAGGTGCTGAAGCTCTTTGGGAGACTTCCCTGACCTCCTCCCTTCCCTCAGCAGTGTTAAATGATCCCAAGGGAATGCGGAGTTCTGAGGGATCCTCAAGTGCTGCCCACAGCTGCTGGGAGTCCAGCCTGGTGAAATAGAGAAATTAAACTTCAGATTTTCCTGCTTCTTTCATTCTCTCTTTTCTACAGCAGCTTCTCTTCATGTTTTCCCACCAATTTTTTAAACACTGCTCCCTAAATCCATGGGTAATTGGGTTCACTGGCTCCCCAAGCACCCCAAATATTGCTGTCACTTCTTGGTTTGGATATTCCAGGTCTGTTCTGATGGATTGGATCAGTGCTGCTGCTGAGTGAGGAAGCACAAATCCAGCTTTGATTTTGGTTAAATATTTCCCATGCTATGGCAATTGAATCCGCTGTCTGAAAATAACATTTCTCAGTCATCCTCTGAGCTTTGCTTTTCTTTCTTAAGCAATCCACCCCAAAAAAGTTTGTTGGATTTGCTGAAGAAAAACTGGGGCAAAAGCACAAAGAACTGTTAGGAAGGAAGACGAGGAATGGTTGTGAGAGGGGTTTGCTGCTTTTCTCTGTCTGACACAGGTGGGTTTGGGCATCAGAGCAGTGTCAGTAAATGGCTTTTGCAGTTATCTAAATGCTTTGGCTCTGCTTGGGCGTTTAATCTCTTGTAAAAGCTGTTTATTGCCCTCGGTGCTGCTCTGCGAGGCGTGATCCCCAAAGTGTACGAATGCCACAATTAGGCCTCTCAGAGACTTCCCAAAACACAGCCGATTAAAAATCAAGCAGAAAAATTTAGATGCTGCTCTCCTTAATGAAGAGAGCCCAGCCCTGCTGCATAAAGATGATTATCAGTCCCAAATCCGGGCTGGGGGCATGGAGGGGATGTGGGTCCCTGGGGAGGGGGGAGCCCTCGTGGCTGTGTTTGGTTTCCAGGTAACAAATTGCCGTCACCAAAGGTGTTCCTAAAAGTCCATTTGAGTTCTCTTAGCGATCTTCCCCAGGCAGATTGTTAACCCCAACGTGCTGTAAAATGTAAGTGGCATTTAGAGGTGGCATCACAAAGAAGGGGCAATCAAAGCTCATTAACACTGGAGTTTATAATTGCAGATTACTGTAATTTGTGGTGGATTCAGGATTTAGCAAGGGTGTTATTTCTGCTGTTGGGGGCTAATGAGTGGTGGGAGAAATTTATGTAAGTTTAGTAATTTCTTCTTCTTTAGCAACCAATTGACACCAAATGAAGACTTCAGCCTTTGGTTTGTGATCAGAAAAAGCAGCACCCCAAAAAATATGACACTAAATCTGGCTTGGGAGGAACACAGACCTTTCTAAGTCCTGTTTTTAGTTCCTGCTCTTGCAAGGAAAGGAATCATGGAACCATTAAGGTTGGGAAAGATTTGTAATATCATCAAGCCCAATTGTCAAACCAGTGCCAGCACCATGTTCCCCACAGAACCATGTCCCCAAGTGCCACATCCACACGATTTTTGAACACTTCAGGGATGGTGACTGCCCCACTGCGCTGGGCAGCCTGTGCCAACGCTTTACAACCCTTTCCATGAGAAAATCTGTCCTAATATCCACCCTGAGCCTCCCCTGGCCCGGCCTGAGGCTGTTCCCTCTCCTCCTGTCCCTGTTCCCTGGAGCAGAGCCTGACCTGGGGCTGTCCCCTCCTGTCAGGGACTTGTGCAGAGCCACAAGATCCCTCCCGAGCCTCCTTTTCTCCAGGCTGAGCCCCTTTCCAGCTCCCTCAAAGATTTGTACTCCAAACCCTTCCTGAGGATTTGCTAGTTTTAATTACAAGCATGTGGAGGATAAGAATGAGGCGTCTTCCTTCAGGTGATGCCAAAGGCAGGTGAGGTGATGGCCAGAGGAGGACAGGTCTGTCCTTTGGATCAGAACTTCCTGCTCATCTCTGGCAATTTAGTGAAATGAACTCATGCAGTTCCTTGATTTTCCATTATTTTACATAATAAATAATTTCTTAATAAATAATTTCTTATAACCATTTTTTGATATTGCCAAGCGTGGGTAGTGCAGAGGGCTCTGGAAGTGCCCTGACCTTCCACAGAGATTACAGCTGAGCTAGTCCAAGTTTTAAGGAAGTTCATAATTAGGAATTTGAATTTGCTTCATAGGATATTTGAGAGGAGTGAATTTAGGTAAAGAACTGGGGGGTGTGCTCTTAGGCCTTGCTGCTGATGGAAAACAAAGGGAAAAAAACAATGGAAAACCAGCTTTGATTTTTGACTGTTGTTCCATTCTTTAGCTCCAAGAGTTGCTTTGATGTAGCCTGATTGCTGAGGTAAATTAAACTCATAATCACATTGACCCAATTATCACTGAGAACACTCTGCTTCCCTCCTCTGACGTTTGGAAGTGTTCAGTGACATCGCAGCTCCCTCCAGTTGTGACAGTTTTGTCACAGTCACTGATGTGATTTGATCTGCCCTGGCCTGGTTTTTCCTCTCTGTTCCCTCATCCCTGAGAACTCCTAGCTGGAGAGTTTGACTCTGACTCCCCCACAAACCTTCTCCTGAAGTTAAAAACAAGAGTTAGTTTTTCACAGCGGCGTTGAACTCATGGAGAATGAAGGGATCTCTCCAAGCCAGAGGAGAAGAGAGGAGGGAAAAGAGACTCTAGCAGTGGACAAATATTGGGGTTGTGACCACCAGCCACGTGTCCAGGGCACACAACAACTATTTAAAACATAAAGACGAGTTTCAGGCTTGGAAGAAGTCAGAGGGATGCGCTGGGACTACCTGAGCATCCTGGAGGCTTTCAGAGCATCAGAGATTCTGCCTTCAGTGTCTGCACCAATATTTGCTGTAGCAAAAGTGTAGCAAAACCTAAAAATCCCAGCCCAGCAGCATCTGTGCACTCCCAGCCAAGATGCCTGAGGAGAGCCTGCAATTGCTTGAATTTTTTTTTTCTGCACGGCGACGACATTAAAAGATGTGCAAGTTTTATTTTTTGACTGCATTCATCGTTCACATACAGAAATAAAAATGCAAACCCTCCAATTTAAGTCCTTCAGCCAAAAATATGTCAATTTGCAAAGCAAAAAATAGCAGCCCCCGCTATCCTTGACAGCTGTAGTTCGGCTGATTTTAGGAGATATCCCGAAAGGTGAGCTTGGAAGGATGTCATATCTGACTCTTATCTTTGAATCCCATATACTTATGTTTATTAAAATCAATATAATCCATTAGCCTACTTTGTTTCCATTTTTAATAATCTATTGATATATTGCCTGGGCTTTTATGGGACTAAACAAATTTCCTCTTTATGTGCCCTGTAATAGCCGGAGGTCAGGCTGCTTGAGAGCAGTTGCTGTATATAAATGTTTATTTACTGCCTGACTACTGATTGAGAACATATCTGGTCCACAGGCTTCAGATGGCTTTTAAACTAGAGATTTATGGCTTACTTCCTGTTTTCCAGACACAGTACACCATTTTTAAATAAAGTAATGAATGCAAGGTATTGTGAAAATAATAGCCAGGGATTGCCCCAAACTCCACGTTTGGGAGCAGGGCCTGTCGGGCCCTCTGTTATTTCATCATTCATTTGTTTTCTATTGGGGTGGGTTTAGGGACATTAAACACTCTTCTGGTGCAGTTTCCTTTGTGCCCAGGGTGTCTTTGCAGTCTGGAGCTGCCCTCCTGGAGCAGCTCAAGTGCCCCCTTCAGCCTCTCCATGGCCAAACTGGGAATCTGAAGGGAAGAACTTTGTCAAAGTTTGCCCATTTTTTTTTTTTTGAGTGGTCACCTTCTAGCAGCTTCTTTTCTTCTAACCCCCAGTTTAGCAAAGCATTTACAGTTAGGACGGGTTTTACACGAGCCCAGGTCCCTCCTTTGTGCGGTTTCTTGCCTTTTTTGCTTCTAGCTGACAGCACTTCACAGAAAATGCTCATTTTTAAGTCTCTAAAAGTAACTTTTGACATTGGCTTGCTCTGTTTCTGTGCCTCTTGGACACCACATTTCATGACATGTCAATTAACCACGTTTGAGAGGCTTTTGTTCTCCAAAAGTGTGATCATCTACCCAGAAAAATCCTTTGTCCTGCTGTGACAAGACAAGGAAATCACATTTTTCATCGTGTTATTGTGATAAAAGCGCTCACTCATAAAATATTTCAAACTGGTGATGGTAGACAAGTGGCTCAATTCACACTTGTGACAATGGGATCCCTGTCAGCAGAAGTTTGCATAAGTTCCTGCTCTCAGGGTGAGAATTTCAGCTCCAAATCACAATTTCATACAATTAAATTGGGCATTATTTGGGACATCTCTGCCTCACAGGGATTATTCCACTCGTTATTCCTGATATCCCCAATTCCTTGGCAGAGAATGGGGTGTGAGTACAAGAGCAAGAAACTGGAATTTCCCCTTGGAGATGGGCTCGTTCATTGATTTGTTTTTGCAATTTTCATTGACCATCACTCCCCTCTGGCCACAATGTGGTTCAGAATCACCATTTTTATTGGTATTTTGCTTTTTTACAGAAACCTGCTGGTTTGAGAGTCCAACTCCAGCTGGCAGGAGGATTTCAAAAGGCCACTGAGTTGTGGCTGTGGCACTGAGAGCTGGTGGCCACAACCTGCTCTGTGAGCCACCTTGGGCCCTGCTGAGCACAGGAGGGGAATTTCTGTACTGATTTCAGTGCCTGATATTTATATTTATATAAATTATATGTATATTTATGTCATATTTATGTCTGTGGATGCCTTTAGGCCCAGACTGGGCCTTGCTTGGTGATTTCGCTGTCCCTTTGAGGGACAAAGTTGGTGGCACAGGCACAGGATGTGCCAACCCCAATTTGGGTGTCTTATCCTCACCCTGGGCCCATCTCTAGAGGTTTTTTTCAGTGAGTTCAGTGATGTTACTGTGATTCTGCAACCTGAAAAAGGTGTTGTGCATCCCTCCAGCTCTGAGGGCAGAGCTCTGGGCTCCTTCCTTTGCTCCAGGGTGATTTCACTCTGCTGGAAACCCCCCAAAATAAAGATGATTTGTAACACTAAACCAGCCGAGCTGCATTTTTGCTTTTGTGCTGTTTTAAATAGGAATAAAGCAGTGGCCTCTCAGCCATGGGGAGCTGAGCAGCAGACCCCCAGGTTTCCTGGCTGTGTGTGTGATTCCCAGTGCTGATCTCTGGCCCCTAGATGATGCTGTTCATCTGTCAGGGAGCCTTGTCCCAGCACAGCATCCCGGTGTGCCCCTGACAGCAACTGCAGGGCTTTGGGGATGCTGCAGCACGGCAGGAGTTCTGGCAGAACTGCCAATTACGTTTTGTCTTGCAAGGAAAGGAGAGTGGAGAGTGGTGGCTGTGGAAGTGTCACACTGGAGTGGCCCTGGCACACAAATAGAGGCCCTCTGAGGGGTTTTATGTGTGTTTTTAACCTTGTATCCCATTAAAATGAGTCCTAATGAAGGGTGTGGTGTGAGCTGGGCCTGCCTGGGGAACACAGAGCTCCTGCTCTTTAAAATGTGTCCCAGCAGACTGAACTCCCTGGGGCTTTGATTGACCCCAGCATGTCCAACATCACCATTTTCTACAGTGAATATGTGGCTGTCTTTAGGGATTTATTTGGCACCAGTAAGGAGGCATCAGGGAGGGGCTGAGTGACTCTCACCAAGTCCAGGAGCATTCCCAGCCTGTCCCTGCATGGAACACCCCAAGTTTCCCCATGATCCTCGTTCCCTTTGGGCTCTGAATTGTGATCCTGTTTGTGGGAGTGTTCATGAGATGCTTTGGGACTTTTCCCTCACTTCTCACATGCAGAGCTCAATTCCACACCCCTTAGACTCAAGTGGAGAGTGATAGATTATAAAGGGAACCTACTGATGCCACAGCTACTTAACAGGATTTTCCAAAGCACTTGTGTGTCTAATTCCCATTGATTTTACATGAGTGGATTTGCCTCCACTTCCAGGACATGATTCTCAGCCGCTCCTTTGTTTTTACAACACCCACAGTATTTGAGCAAACTCAATTTTACTGAAGGGATGGCCCAAGGGAGAGCTCAGCTTTGAAAAATTCTTGCATTATTTTTTAATGGAGAGCTTAAAAAATTTGAGAATCCTCTCCTTGCCTTCTGGAACAATATTCAAAGTTTAGGACTTGACTCAAGTACTCATCTACTCCCACTGAGAGAGGCTTGTTCTGCCCATGGTCAAGCTGGTCTGTGGTGGAACTGAAGGAATTTTAAGGGTTTTGCACCCCAGGAGGACTTGGCTGAGAGCATTTCCTGACTCTGCTTTCTCCCCTTCCATGTGCACCAAGCTGTCAAACTTCTCTCCTTTGTTTGCATGTCAATGATTTCCTTGATGACAAGATAATCCAAATTACCTCTTTATTGCCCTGTAAAATCAAGGTAGGGGAGGAGCACACTCGGCGATTTTGGGCTATTCCAGAGCTCTGGCAGCAGGTTTTGAAGTATTTCTCCTCCCACTCCTCATTTTTGGGAAGGATCTGGGGCTGTGGGTGCTGGAATAAAAACTCTCCAGCAAGTGCAATGTGTAAATTTTGAAAAAAAAAAAAAAAAGAGAGAAAATATTAAACATGTGGTTTGTGTTTCAAAACCCGGGAAATATTATGAAAGCAATAAACTATCCGTGCTGCAGAGGCTGTGCCTCTGTGAGTACACACACTCGGATTTGGTTACGTGTCACTCTCCAGCCTCATTCCAGGAGAGCCAGACCTGGGCTCAGCAAGGAAGGTGAGGAGCAGCAGGGCTGGGAGGTGACAAACACCTCCCTCCCTCCATGGGGCTTGTCCTGGGCTTCTAGAGCTGTTCCAGCACTGGGGAGCCTCGTGCCAGGGCGGTGAATAAATAAATGTTCAGGGAGGAGAGGTGTCCTCTGAGCTCTGTGATGCTCATCATTAGCAATGGGCATGTGGCTCACCTTGTTTCCTCCTGGGAATTAGATTTTTTGGCCCATTTATCCACTCAGACACTCAGTGGCCTGAGGGATGGAAAACAGCCTGGAATCATGGAATCCTGGGGTGGTTTGGGTTGGAAGGGGCCTTAAAGCTCATCTGCCACCGGCAGGGCCACCTTCCATTACCCCAGGTTGCTCCAAGCCCAGCCTGGCCTTGGAGAAGGAATTGTGGAGTATCAAGGAAAAGTTCAGGAAGAAATAATTCCCTCCTAAGGTTCCCAGCAGGTATTGGAACAGGCTGAGGACATTGGCAATGGGATTCCTGTGCTGTTGTGACTTCAGGTGTAATCCAAGCTCCAGTTAAACAAATCATTGTTTGGGGAGCATGGACACTTCATTTTTTTAATAGCCTGTGACCTGCAATAGAATTTAGGTTGGGTGTTAATGACCAAAGGTTTTGCAAGTAATTAAATTTGTGGAAAGAGCTGTCCCTGAGAGGCTGGGAGTGTTCCTGAGAACAGGCTGGTGCCTGTGTGGTGCTGGAGTCTTAAAATTGAGTAAGAGAACAGTGAGGAATGGGGATGGGGCTGAGACTCATCAGTCCAGGTGGCTTTTTTAATCTGCACCATGAGTTACACACACTGCTGTGGTTGTTTCATGAACTTAGTAACATAATGCCATAAAATCATAAATACAACTCTCTGGGATTTTTTTTCTTTGGGCAAAATAAATGACCTGAGTATAAAAGACATGAGATGTAACTCACATCACAGGAAATGTTTTTTTTTATTTTCAGGTTAGCAATTTCAGGTTTAAATTTCAGGTTGAGAATCTCATGTGCAAATTATCCATTAAGTTACTCACACTTTACAAACAGAAGGCATGAACCACATCTGTGTTGTAGGCTACTCCTAAAATGTGACTACATGCATCCTTTTAGGATCTGTGCCCAAGTCATAGAGATTCTTCTTGTTATCTTGCAAACATTCTGTTTTTTAGTGAAATTTTTCTCCTCTCTATCTAAGCTTTTGTGCCATCCTTCAGGAACCTGAGAGGCCACAGCATTTCCCTTCCATTATTGTGGCCACAGTTCAAAAGGAGACATCACAGATAAAATAAAATCAACTGTAAGTTCTGTCCAACATCTCAGCTCCTGGCAGAGTCCTACAAGGGATCTTTGCTGGCTGAGGCACTGCTGAATTATCTGAGAGGTGCTTTGAGTAGGAGTTTTTCATTGTTGGATCTTCTTAGCAGGCTTTCCTCCAACAATGAGCATTCACCTTTTAAAAAGAGGAGGGTTTGCATCTGTTCTTGTGCCCTGGCAGGTGGCTGTGCCCTGCCACCCCTCCCAGTGGGCAGGAGGGAAAATGGGACTTAAAACTGGGCTGGTTCTTGTCTGTGCCTGTGAGAAGTTCCCAGCAAGAACAGACGCATTAAGGCTGCAAAATAAGAAGGAAATGTTGTCTATTTAATTTTTTTTAGCCAGAAGAAGGGATGGGGAAAGGCTATAAATGCACAAACTCTGCATTTACAATGCTTTGTGTTGCAGCTTTGCATGGGAGGTTACCTACTGTGCACTGTGTCTTTAAAACACTAATGGGCCCACTGAAAAAAGAAAAAACACCAAAAAACCCCCAGCAAACCCATGACAGTCCACCAGCAACTAGCACACTAACAGGTTCTCATCTGACACCAGTAGGGAACCAAAGATATTTTATTATTTGGAAACTCCATATAGGGAAAGCCAGCCTTGAATCTGTCATTACTCCAAGAACCACACCTCCCCTGGGAGTTAATTATTTTCTTAAAATGCAACTTGTACTGTTAGTTTAAAACATTCCAACTGTGTTCGCACTCTTTAAATCTTCTGTAAACCTTAGAGTTTAAATCACTTGCAGATAAGAGTAATTCTATTAGAAAAAAAGGGTTTGGTGGAAGGGGAAAGAGAGGGAAATAAAAGGGCATTGATAGAAGCGTCCTTTGGGTGCCCATTGCCCTGTCACCTTTAGAACTTGGCAGGAGCTGCAGCCCACAGTAACTTTATAGGTCCTGGCACAGAATGAAACAAAATAGGTGCATGCCACATTTTCCTTCCAAAAGAACGCCAGGCAGAGACTTACCCCCTTTGTGAGGGGCTGAGTATCAGAGAGCTCGGTTAGATTGAAAAAAAAATAAACTAATGGTTAGTGGGGCTGACAGGTCAGAGCCTTTTCTGGGCTTCTATTTTGAAGGAAGGCATTGGGCACAGGGCTGTGTCTGGCTGGGATCACGGTTGGGAGAGGTGTTTAAATACGGGGCGCTGCTGCGATGTTTGAGCACCTCAGCTCCCCTTGCTTTGGCTCCTTTCTCTGCTTTCATGGCAATTCTGGGGCATTACAGGGAGAAAAAAAAAAAGAAAAGATCTCCTTGCTGTGGGTTTGCCACGAGTGAGGCAGGAGGAGGGTGATGTGTCATTTTTGGAACTGTCTGGGCGATCCTTCGTATGCTGTGTTGGCCAGGCTCCGAGGACTGAGGGTAATTCAGTGGTTCCAGAGCTTGGCTGCTTCTTCTCCTCCGTGCCCTCTCCAGCCCCTTTCTCCCTGTAATTTGTTTGGGCTGAAAATCAGCTTCCCAAATTCTTTAAGGGCTGTTTTTCTTTTTTAACCAGTTTGCTTTTGCAGGAGTGTCTTGGCTGAGCTGGGGTTTCGCTCAGGGTTGTGCCAAGCACCCCACAGCTGTGGGAGCTGTTTGGGAAAGAGGAGGAGTGGGGAAGGGCAAAGAACCCATCACTTATGATGCCGTGTGACACTGGCTGTGACTTTGGGGACACCTTTGCTTTGTGGGGATGCTCAGAGACACCACTGACCCTGCTGGGGGACAGACACCAGTGCTGAAAATCCTGTGACTTCTGAGAGTGTCTGAGTGTCGCTGTCACCCATTAAATAATAAAAGCTGTTGTTTTGTAAAGCAAATCCCACCC
The DNA here is from genome assembly GCA_013397075.1 of Rhabdornis inornatus. Lineage (NCBI taxonomy): Eukaryota > Metazoa > Chordata > Aves > Passeriformes > Rhabdornithidae > Rhabdornis > Rhabdornis inornatus. The sequence continues at coordinate 220,815 of VWZS01010194.1, read as the reverse complement.
TCCCCTCCAAAGACATTCTATACTTAAGGGACTGTTAAACTTGGAAATACCCTAAAATTGGAATTGTCCCCCAGGCTTTCACTCAGTCCAAGGGCCTTGATGAATGGAACCCAAATTCTCACTATGATTTCTGCCGCTGCAGAGGCATCTTCTCCTCTCAAGCCCTCAAACCCTCAGCTTCACAAGGAGTTCACTGATTAGTTGGTACCTGCTGGTGCACATCTGGCTCAGAGACTCCAAAAGTGAGGCCCTACCCCAACAAAGCCCTGATTTGAGTGTCTTCAGTAGCAAACTAAACCCCAGAGTGCTGGGGTTTGTCCCAGTGAGATGAAGGAAAAACAGGCTCTGAATTTTAGTTTAAGAACTTCTGAAAATAAACACCCATGATGCAGGACAGGAATTTGCCAGATGATTCCACTTTGCTTTAGTGGGGGTCTTTAGGGATATCCCTAACCCAGAGCAGAGGATGTGACAGAGTTCTGGACAGTTCTGTGCACTGTGAGGTCACCAGGCTGCAGAGGATGAAGGATGAAGGATGAAGGATGAAGGATGAAGGTTCCTCCCCATGAATGGATCCTCTCTCCCATCCCTGTGTAGGTCAGTGCTGGCCTCACCCCGGGGCTGCTCCTCACTGATGTCTCATCCCAATTATTTATGAAGGAATCTGAGGTTTGATGCCTCAATCCCTGGGCTCTGCTGGCAGCTCTGGGGCAGAAGGTTTTTTTTTTAATTGTGCACCAGGGCTCTGTTCTTGGCTGGGGGATGTGCTGGGAGCTGAGCTGCTCTCAGGGTGACACACTGGAGGGGCTGTGCAGGTGGGACACCCATCTTTGGGCACCTGGAAGAAAGCAGAACATTAGGCAGAAGCCAGGATCTCCTCTCCCAGATTTATTTGCATCCTCTCCCTTTTTTCCTGATTTTTTGAAGTGCCCAAGGCACTCCATGTCACCCAAATCCCCTGCCTGCCCCACCACCTGCAGTCAGGAAGCTGATGGAATCACATCCCTTCATCTGAGTTCTTCTATCCTGTAGAAATAACAGCAGTAATATAAGCAAAGAAAGAATTATTTTTCCCCCCAAAACCAGCCTTGAATGAAAATTCTTGCCCATAGGTTCAATCAGAACAGATCAAGGATGTCTTCTGGAGGGTTTTGTGACTTTCTCTGGTCCTTTTCAAGCAAGTAAAACACTTCCTACAAAAGGAATCCAACATAAAGCACTGAAGAGTCTTTACAGAGATGACTATCAGAGGAGGAAACACTTCTGATTATGTTTTTAGGCAGAATAAACCTGTATAGAAGACACATTTCCCCTTAAAGCTGAACTGTGTGTAATGAGACACAGGAGCCCAGTGAAAATAATGAGCTGTTAAAGAAATAAACAGTTAAAATAATAACAAAAGGCTAAACAGCTTTGGAAAGACCAAAAAAAAAAAAAGGAAAAAAAGGCCAAATGTGATATAAAGACAGAGTTCCTTGCTTACAGAGAGAAAGGTGATCTGCTTGAAGTGCACAAACATGAGAAGCCCTGGGTAATGTCGCTGCTGTTTGCACAGTTTACCCAGACAGGCTAAAATATCCTATTAATTATAATAATTTGCATTCAGACCTTGGAAATACTTGGCAAAGCCAAAAATCTCTCTTTCAGGACTCCCTAGGAATGAAAGTGATTCCCTCTGGCTGATGCTCAGCCTTGTCTGTGCTCCCCAAGGTACTGATGGGACAAGGTAAAAACAGCCTTGAGTTTGGCCAGGGGAGGTTCTGGTTGAATTTTAGGAAAAATTTCTTCACTTTAAGAGTGGTTAAACACTGGAACAGCTTCCCCAGGGAAGTGCTGGAGTCACCATCCCTGAGACTGTTCAAAAAATGTGTGGAGAGAGCTCTCCACTGGATGCTGCCTGCTCCTTTCTTCTCGTACAATAAAAATTTGCCCACTGACATTAATTCCCATCCCAGCTTCAAGGGAATTTCTCATCCTACTGGAGCATAAAACAAGGAGTAATTAGTTTTAATGTATCTAAAGCCTCTTCAACAGAGAAGAAAAAACTCATATCCTTGGTTCTCCTTGGTGGGACTAAGCCTCATTAAGGTCCTTGAAGTTGAAAAAAAAAAAAACAGACAAAAAGAAATTTGCTTTGTATGAGGGTCAGAATTCCCTTTCTGCTTTATTTTTACCTGTTTTTCTCATTTTTCTCTTTTTGGGGGGCATTTTGGTCCCTCTGAATGTTCTCCCTTCAGAACACCAATGATGCAGAGAAAAGCTGGGGGTGATTTGCAGAGCAGAGTGACAGTGACTGAGTGTCAGGGATTTGTCCTGGGAGATGGGGAGGAAAGGTGTGTGGAGTTGAGGGGGAAAAGATGGATAAAAAGGTTTGTGGAGTTGGGGGAAAAGAAGGGAGAAAGCTTGTGGAGTTAGGGAGCAAGAGAGGAAAAAAGGCTTATAGAGCTTGGGGGAAAAATATGGGGAAAAAAGGCTCGTGAGGCTAGGGGAAAAAAGATGGGAATAAAAGCTTGTGGAGGTGGGAGGAAGAGATGGAAAAAAGAGATTTGTGGAGCTGGAGAAAGGGGAAAAAGGGGTTGTTGAGCTGGAGGGGAAGAGATGGAAAAAAGAGGTGTGGAATTGGGGGAAAGAGATGGAAAAAAGGCTTTTGGATTTGAGTGGAAGAGATGGAAAAAAGGTTTGTGGAGGTGGGGGGGAAAAGATGGGGAAAAGGCTTGTGGACCTGGGGGGAAAAAGGCTTGTGGACCTGGGGGGAAGAGATGAAGAAAAGGTTTGTGGAATCTGGGGAAAGAGATAGAAAAAGAGGCTTGTGGGGCTGGAGGGAAAAATATGGAGGAAAAAAAAGCTTTTGGAGCTGGGGGAATGGAGATGGAAAAAGAGGTTTGTGGAGTTGGGGAAAGAGATGGAAAAATGGCTGTGGATCTGGGGGAAAGGGATGGAATAAAAGGTTTGTAGAGTTAGGAGGAAAAGGTGGGAAAAGGCTTGTGGAATTTGGGGAAAGGGATGAAAAAGAGGCTGTGGATCTGGGGAAAGAGATGAGGGAAAGCCCTGTGGATCTGGGGAAAATGGGATGAAAAGGCTTGTGGGGCTGGGGGGAAAGAGATGGAAAAGAGCCCTGTGGGATTGGGAGAAGGTGCCTTTAGCTGCCTTTAGCACTCAGTAGAACAAAGCCTCAGCTGCTGGTGCCTGGACCAGACAGGCTGGTGAGCTCTGGCCCTTAGAAAAAGTGAATTTTGTGCTGGATTGAAGATGGGTGACCAGGAATAGGAGACTCAACACCATCTGTATGAGGCCTGGCCCTGGACAATGGGGTCTGCCTCCTGTTTTTACCATGGAAAGATTCTTCAGACCTTACAAGCGTCTTCAAGACTTTGCAGATAGGGTGGCTAAAAAAAGTCAGAGTACTTTAGGAAAAGACAAGAAAAACCTTTATTTTGTCCTGCTTAGAGACTGATTATTTCTTCATCATTCTTGTTAAAGTTTTTTTCACATAAAACAAGGCACTTTTCTCTGCCTGCTGGGGCCATGTGTTCTAACACTCGAGAGAAGAGACAACAGGGTTGGCTGAGGGGGAGTTTAGGACTTGGCCAACGTTCCCAGAGCCTTTCTGAGGAGGTGAGGCATCCAGGGAAGTCCAGCCCTGTGCCAGCTTTCATTGGCCACGTCTGCACAAACCTTAAATTCTATTTTTCACCTTGCATTTGCTTGTTTTTGTTCCTTTTCCCTTCCTGGTTCCCTTCCAGGACTGCTGAGTGTACAAGGATGCAAGTAAAGGGACATTCTCTGTTGCCTAAATTGTGTCAGTTGGAAAGCTTTAAAAGTTAATATTTACATGAAATGATCTCCAATTCATCTTGCTCGATGCCTGTTTGTTTAACATATTTAGGTGATGGCTGCATTTGTTTTTTTAAACTATTTGCACGTTAAGGTACTTAAATTCTAACAAACCCCATCTTTCTACGAGCCCTTATCACAGTTGTTAAAGATTTTTTCATTAGTTCTATAATTGCACCTTTTAAAAACATGTTTGGGTATTTCTCATTTCAGGACAAAAAGCAACATTTTAGCATAAAAGTCCTTTAGAGTGTGGAAGAAATCAAACTTTTTGCTGAATTTTAGGTGTTTTGATGGGTTTCACAATAAAACACATTTCAGATGCTCCTGAAAGTTTGGAGAAATTGAATTCCAGAGGTGAGTTCTTCAACCTGCAGAGATCAGTGCAGAATCAGTGGTTTTACCAATGCACAGCCCAAGCCAAAGGTGTCTCCTGTGGGTTTGATGAACAAATTCTGAATTCCTGGGGAGCTCTGCAGGTCTGGGTGTGCTGAATTTTGGGGGAATTCTGAAGGTCTGATGTGCTGAATTCCTGGGGGGATCTGCAGGTCTGAGTATCCTGAATTCCTGGGAGCTCTGCAGGTCTGAGTGTGCTGAATTCCTGGGGAGCTCTGCAGGTCTGGGTGTGCTGAATTTTGGGGGAGCTCTGCAGGTCTGAGTATCCTGAATTCCTGGGGAGCTCTGCAGGTCTGATTGTGCTGAATTTTGGGGAGCTCTGCAGGTCTGAGTGTGCTGAATTTTGGGGGAGCTCTGCAGGTCTGGGTTGGCTCCATGAGCTTCCTCCACAAGGGAGGCGAGAGGTTTTCAGCACTGGCTGAGAAGGAAGAGCAGCACTGCATGAAATAACTTCCTAATCAGAATTCCCTCCTCCCTCAAACTCTGTTTGGACAGACAGTTAATTTATCTCTGTTTAACTGCGGAATCAATCCATCCATCAAAGCTCCAAGAGCTAATTAGCTGGAGTCAGGGCAGCCGGGCTGGGATGCAGGCTCGGGTGTGGAATACCTTAGGAAGCTGCAGCAGGGATGCAGGGAACATTTCCCCAAAAAGCTGCCCAGGAGGCTCAGGCATCCAGAACCTGCTGGCTTTGGCAGTCCTGACTCACAGGAGCCCTGAGGGAATCCCTGCTGGCACAGAGCTGGCACAGCAGGGTGGATGAGCGCTCCTGTGGATGGGAAAGCAGCTGTGGGATTGAGGTTGAACCCCAAATGTTGTGGGCAGTGCCCATGACATCACCCTCACCCAGCTCTGACCACAGCCTTGACTTCTTAACTGCTGCTACCAAGGCACATCCCCGGAGCACAGTGTGGTTTGAGGTGATGATGGATTCATTTCTTGGGACTGAGGCTCCTCCTTGCCCAGCCTTTGGAGTGATTTCTGCCCCTGGTGCATCATTCCCACATTAACCCATTTTACCTTCCTGCAGGCAGTGCCATCCCTGGGCACTTTTACACCCAATGGCCACAGTCATTCAATTTGGTGTCCACTAAATCTGGACAAAGGGCTGGATGCTGCACTTGCCCTGCCCCAAGCCAGCCTGCAGCCCGTGCTTTCCCCACACATGTTCCACGTTAGCCGTTTTCATTGACTATGAATCCATAAAAATCCATGTGGAACAGAGGGTACCCAGTGCAGCCCTGTCTGCCTGACTCCTTCCCATTCTAATTGGGCAGCAAAGCTGTTTAATAGAGTCTGTGGAGTCTGTTTAACTGCATTCTGCCAGAACAATGCTCTATTCATGTTCTCAACAGAACTCTAGTGATTGCACTAATATCTTTAAACTAGAAAACAAGTCTTAATTGGAACAGATGCTGCAAATACCGATGCAAATGGCCAGCTCTGGTGTGATCAAAACCAGGCCCAGCCCATTGATTTGTTTTTAATAGCAGCTTTCATTTTTTATTAGTGTACACAAACCTCACTAACACTATACAAAAAGTCAGTAACAATATTCTGAAAAATCATCTTGTTTAAAACAGACTCAGCCCTGCATTGTTTCTGGCAAGGTGCTATTAAAGAGTTTCTGTCCTGTTTTGGCAGATCACGTTACTCAAACACTCCTCTCTACTTTCTTCCCTTCTAGGGTTTGAATAATCCCGGTGATTTTTTGAGAAAGCTGTTGCTGTTACATGTAATAATCTGTTTAGATATTCACTTACATTACAAACAGGCATTCAGGTTAGATTAGGACAAATAAATCCCCAATCCTGGTAAGTATGTGTGTGTGAGACGGGGATTTACTTGCTTTTGGAACCTGCTGTAGCAGAACTCAGCCATTCCCAATCATTGACATTTTTTTTCGTGGCAGTGCTTGGCCTGGGGAAGTCTGAGATATAAAAAATACAATGCTTTTTATGCTAAGAATAAAACTGTTCTGTGATTTTTCTGGAACAAATCGGTTTTGTTTTAAGGATGTGTGAGCTATTTGATAGCAGCAAGAATATCAAAACCACTCAGAGCTGAGAGAAATTTATTATGGCACACCTGGCACTCAGGATTAGTTTATTGGTCTGTGTAGGCAAATATTCCCTCAGTAGCTGCTACTTGGAATTGGAAAATATTTATATATTTATATTTATGTGTATAGACACAGATATTTGAAGCTGGCTGCAGGGATAAGATGCTGTTTCAGTCAAAATCAAGAGGCATTGAAAGCAAGAAAAGAACAGGAGATGGCTCTGGGCCTGTTTTCAAATCTGTGGGCTCTTGTTGGCTTTTATTTTGAGAACTTGCTCTCACTGAGGCTTTGCAAGAGAATGAAGAGGCTTTTTAGCCACGGGGGTGTGTTCAGTGGTGCCTGGGAGAGGCACAGCCTGTGAGGATGGCACAGGGAGAATGGGAAGGAGGGCTGGGATGACGCCTTAGGGTTTTAGCTTTTCTATTTTTCATATATTTGTAACCCTGCAATTCTTTAGTGTAGAACTCTAAACTCCATGTGCAGTGTGAGCTGCTATTCTCCCATTTTGCTCAGACACAACAATTCCTGTCTAGGCCTGGGAATCAAGGACACCTCACTGCCTCAGACCCCAAGAAATGTAAAACAAAAGTGAGGTGGGGGGACAAACTTGGGGTAAATGACTTCATTACCTGAAGCTGTAATTAGAAGATTAACCCTCAATCTGCAAATGGAGCAAACTTACAAAAGTGTGAAAACCCGTGGTCCTTTTTTGGGTCTAGCTCATGTGGGGGAGTTTTGTCTGCCCTAAATGTACCTGAAGGCGCTTCAATAAATAGAGCTGCTTTTTATTCTCCTAATTTTGTGTGGCCTCTGTTTTTAGGTAGCCCCGAAAGACATCAGGGATATCCATGGTTACAGCAGCTTTGGGATGCAGGGCTGGGACTGGAGGGGTTGGAGCACCCAGGTTTCAGGCAGTGGGAGCCAGACCACGCTCCTGAGCTGCCCCATTCACCCCACACCATCCTGGGGATGATTTATCCAGGGGACTGTGAGGGAACCCCACCTGCTCAGGTGTGTCCCAAACACAACAAATCCACAGCTCCCAGCAGAGCCTCCCAGCCTGGGCACAGGGCAGGCTCTGTCCCCTCAGGTGTGTTGAAAATGGTGACATTTGAGGAGGGCTGGGGATGGAGGTGTTATCAATGAGAAACAAAAGGCTCGACATTCAGTAAAATTTAGATTGCTTTATTTGATCTAGACGGATCCAGCAGCGCTGGGGAGCGTGAGGGGTCACTGCCCACACCACGCTCCACCAAACCTTGGTTTGCAGCCTCTTCTTATACTGTGGTTTCTCCTTGTAATCAATAATTTTGGGTTTTTTGCTGTCATAATTTTGCCAGGTAAGCAGTGGTGGTCGAATAAACATCCGTATCCAAATTCACAAAGTCTCTGAGCGATAGTCAGTCACAGATAACCATCTGGTCCTTGTAGATAACCACCGGTGAAATCTGGGAGTCTGCTCCTTGAGACTGGCAGCACTGATCAGACAAAGGCAGGAAGGGCTATTGGGAAGTCGGATTTTGCAAGCTGATAGTAGATACAACTTATTTGGAAAACATAACATAACATAACATAACATGGTGATTTAAAACAGAATTATTTAATCATATAATTTCCTTTATCTAGTATCCATGCTTCACTTCAGAGCTTAGTATTCTGGTTTATAGAAACCCCGATACTTTTGTGATTAACACGAATCTTTTATCAATTATCACAGAGGTGATGATGGAGGAAGGTTTTGCTCGTTATGTGCCACAGCACAGGGGTGGGCTGAGGCCTGAGCAGCACAGCTCAATCCTGAGCACTGTGGGATTAACAGCATCAGTGTTATTCAGCTAAAAAGAGATGACAAATGCACTCTAATCTTGTGTAGTTATCTGCAAGAAATGTGTCATTTTAAGAAACTTTCCCAGCTGATCTGACTAAAGGCCTGTTTGTTGGGTATTTTAGGGGAAAACCCCAATTTGAGGCCTGGGCTCTGGGCAAGGACTGGCCCTGGCTGGTTGGGATGTGTGCCATCAGATCCAGGAGTTTCTGTGCTAAAAATATAATTAAGTCACTTTAGCTTGCTGCTTTGGGCCGAGAAAATCTGGAGCCACTTTTGGGGTGAATTTGGAGACCTCAGCTATGGGTGGAGCACTGTGTAGGATTTTCCCAATGGCTGGGAAAAGTTCTCCAGATCCCCACTGTGAAACTGTGGACTCTGGATGGTGCTAAAGTGTTGGTTTTCCTGGGATTTTTTTTTCTCTTATTTTATATTTACATATATCTATGTACACAAACAACAGCACAGGAATGCTGGAGCAGCTGTCTCGAAGCCTTTATTCCATCCTTTTATCCTTTATTCCATCAGTCTCATTTTACAGAACCAAGCAAGGGAGATGGGACAGCTTCAGCTGCTGGCACAGCAGAGGAAATTCCTTTTGTTACAAAGTCTTTTAACAACTTTCTAGCCAATAGCTTAATGTTAAAAGGTGACAAGCATTTGTTTAGGCCAATTAATAAAGCTACACATACTTTGCTTTGAACAATGCTTGCTTATAATAGCCTGAAACAATGGATGAAGCTTCATTGTTAAGCTTACATATTTCTACTATCTTAACATATTTTCCTGAGGCCTGTCTCCACACAGCTCACAGCTCTATTGTTTCTTGTCCTTGCATCTTCAGCATTCTTACATTTCTCCATCCTAAGATTTGTTTTCACACAGCTTTTTGAGAGTTTTATGCCTTTTCTATTTCCCACAGTAAAGTATTTAAGCAATTGGTGATGTATATTTGTCAGTCCCTATCCTTTCTCTCATCTAGTAATGATTAGCTGCATTACCTTGCTTATTTTTGCTCACTGCTAAAGACAAACATGCAGTTTTATTGGATGTATCATTTTACTTTTGTGTTGCCTTTATATTCATAGTAAAATAAGGTCATTCTTTCCGTTGGTGTCTGTGGTGTGTAAATCACCCCCATCAATTGGCAGAACACACAGACAGGGTGGGCAGGGGACACCTGGCTGCGTGTCAGGAGGGGCATCCCAAAAGGGACTTGGATTGAATTTGGCCTCCTTGGGAAAAGGATTTGTCAGTCACCCCAGCTTTGGAAAGAAATGGAAGGAATTGTGAATGTTTACCGCAAGAAAATTCTGGTTTTGTATCAAAAAAGAATCTTCTCCCATAGGGCTACTCCAACAAAATTAATTGCAGTAAATAATTAAAGGCAGCGTGTAGGAGTCTGAAAGTCAGGTTTTTCTTGATACATTTTTGGATTAAAAGCAGTACAAAAGTAGTTAATTTCTCATTTATGCATTTCTTTCTTTTTACATGAAGAACATGTGAAAAACTATAGGCTTGGAGCCAAAAAACTGGCTGGGATTTAGGCAAACAGTTTGGATAATTAATGTGTGACTATATGAATTGATGAAGGCTATAGAAAATTATTCACAGGCTCTAAAATAAATGATGTTTGAATAGACTCGGGGAGCTCTGTTATTTTTATTTAGCTCTAATACTGTTGTAGGTGTGTGTAAAAAAGGGGAAAAAAACCCTGATTATAAGCTGCTTGCTGATGGTTCACTATCATGCCTGAGCTTTCATTTGACTGATTTTTATGCTAAAAAACCATAAAATTTTGGTTTACCACATTCATGAGCTCTTATACCATGGCCAGCGACTTGAGTGGCTCCAAGCCCTGTCCAGCCTGGCCTGGGACACTTCCAGGGATGGGGCAGCCACAGCTTTTCTGTGCCAGGGCCTCAGCACCCTCACAGGGAAGGATTTCATCCCAATATTTAATTTAAATGTGCCCTCTCTCAGCTTAGAGCCATTTTCCCAGCATTTTCCTGCTCCAGGAGGGCTTTTGCAGGAGGAGGGTGCAGAAGGCTTTTCACCAAGTCTTGGAAAACATGAGATTTTCCTCTGAAACGACTTCCCTGTCCCACTGGGAACTGGACCTCCACCACCCAAGCACACTTCAGCCATCAGCATTTTGGGATAGAAGTGAAAAAAAAGAGAATAAAAGCCCCTGATGGGTGGGAAGTGTGCAGGGGGCAGCCAGTGGGAAGTGCTGTCCCTGCTGCAGGAGTGGGATGGAGCTGTGGAATTGCCGAATTCATCAAATCCCACCCACCAGGCTCCTTTCCCAGGGTGCTGAAAGGAGCCTGGGATCCTCAGGTTGTCTTAGTGGTTGCACTCTGCTCCCAGACAGGCAGATAATAATGTTGGGAATGATTTACACTCGGTGTTGTGGGAGGTTTATGGAGATCACATCACACAGTGAGCTGGAAAATCCTCCCCATTGTTGCAGCTGCTCCCTGGCTGCTGCTGGCACTGGGACATGGGTGGGTTTGCCTTGCTCAAACCACACTGTGGGAATTACAATGGAATTAACTCCCATCATTAGGCCAGCTTGTTAGAGAGAAAAAAACCCCAAAAATAAAAATAGTAATAATAATAGTATATAAAGGGAGGTTTGAATGTGCATTGAATGAAGAGCTCCCAGCCGTTCTGGTGAGAAGTCTTTGCCTCCCTGTGAAGGTGTAACATCAGATTTTACTTCCCACTCCTAAAATCCCAGAGCAGGTTTCCTCCCCAGTTGTCTTTATTCCTGACACTAAGTGCCTTCCCACCAAGGATTTCCCATTTATTAACGTCCTACCATCAGTCTTTGGGTAAGGGGTAAGATCCTCTCCTTAGGAAGGACAATCCCTGGCCTGGGGAGATTAAATTTTTATGAGTTTTAAGCATTGCAAATCCAGGCTAATAAACAGTGAGGAGAACAAACAGGAGCAAAGTGCTGCTTGACCCGTGGCCCTGGGGCAGTGCCAGCCCTGCTGGGGGCAGCCCCTGTGTTGGCAGTGCCACCCTTTGCCCTTTGATGTCTCTGGAGCCTCCTTTCAATTTTTCATTTGTGCTGGCAAAGGACTTCACTCAGTGCCCTGTGCAGGATGGCCTTTCCTGACACCTGAATGGATTCCCTGCCTGTCACAGGGGACAGGTGACACCTGAGTGACACCTGAATGGGTTCCCTGCCTGTCACAGGGGACAGGTGACACCTGAGTGACACAGAATGGGTTCCCTGCCTGTCACAGGGGACAGGTGACACCTGAGTGACACAGAATGGGTTCCCTGCCTGTCACAGGGGACAGGTGACACACAGCTGCAGTTTGGGAGTTTGGGAGTTTTGTCCTTGTGCACTGGCTGCCCTGATCCTCAGAGTTCTGCTTCCTTGGAGGCACTTGGAGCTTCACCTGCCCTGGGTGACACTGGGTTCCTCACTGAGAACAGATCCATGGAATCACAGAATGCTTTTCACAGACAGCTGAGGTCTTTAGGTGTCTTGGTGTAGCCTAAAATTAAGCAGGGAACAGTTCTCCCTATTCCAAACAGCTCTCACTGTTGCACACAGTATCCCGCTGAAGAGTATTGTCCACCAGCACCATGGGGTCTTGTGCAGAGAGTGTTTATCAGTGAAATATTTGCATTATTAATTGCTTTTCACTATAATTAAGCAGCTGACAATCCTCTTGTAGCAGAGACGAGGAGATAGTTTGGAAATAATTTTGAGGATCTTGGTTATAGTGTGTGGTGCCAGGTCAGAGTTACCATCACCACACTGCTGCCACCATAATTTCACATTTCTATTTCAATAATAATACCTTCAAAATAATTCATGGCACAAATCTCTATCCAAAAAGCTGCACCTGTTGTTAGAGGCCTTGATTTGAGCATCAGCCAGGACCTGCCATGCCCATGACCCAAGGGAAGCATCATCCACCTGTGCTGAACACAGGAAGCCTTTTCTTCCTGGGGCAAGGAGGAAAATTCTTGGTTTGCCAGGGTTTGGGTGAGGGCTTTCCCTCTGTGATGAGTGTGGAGCAGAGTTCCACGCTCCCTGGCTTTGGGGAGGCCTTGCTGGGTGGCACTTGTGGCTCTTGGCTGCTGGATCCTGACAAGTGGCACTCAAGGGGTCCCTGAGTGGCCCAGGGGTGATGCTGCCAGCTGGAATCTGCCCCAATGGCATGGTGCAGCGTGAGGCTCTGGTTTGCTTTGCTTACCCAATCTCTCCTCACCCTGTGGGCATTTATTCCTTGCCCCAGAGCCATGCTCACTGCTTTAATTGTGATCATTTCCCTTGGCAGCAGCTCCATGGCTTCCATTCCCTGCAGGAATTGAAAGCCCTGAATGCTCTGCCCCAGCGAGATCCAGCTGTGACTCCAGGAGCCACTGGCACTGGCAAACCCATTTTTAAACCCCTCAAAGCGAGCAGCCTGACTTCAGCAAATGCTTCTTCCAGGATTTCTCGTGATTTCTCACATCAGAAACGCAGATAATTTGATAGGACAACAGGGAGCAGCTCGAGTTCTGAAGTTTGAAATGCCTCAAAATTGTTGTAATTGGATTTGTTGAAGGAGGGAGGGAACCTCCATATGTGAAACACCTTTTTCAATCCACCCTTTAGATTTTGAGGGCTAAGAAAGCAAATCCTGTGTTTATTTAGGACATTAGCAGAAGAAACCAATGGGTTCTCTCTGCTGGTTCTGCTGCAGGGATTAACAGGCACACACTGGCCTGGGTGTTGAAGTCCTTGCTCCATTTGTGCTTGGAAAAAGCTCTGAGCTACCTTTAGATGTCCAGCTGGACAGCTGACAGCTGAATTCTGATCCAAAAGCAGGGAGCAGCAATGTTTAGTGGATATTTAATTAAAACAGCAGTCTCTCAGTGGAGGGAAAACTGCCACAGTTGCCTTCAGCAGTTTCTTGGTACTTTCTCTTTAAGTGGCTCATGAGATTTTTAGTTTTGGAATTAAACTTCTTTCTTAGTATGTCTCAGTCTTTAGACTTCTGGGCTGATTTTGCAATAGCTCTTCTGGTTTTAGTGATCTTTGTTTGGTAGGACAGAATTTTAGTTGCTACCTAAACATCTCAGAAGAAATTTCAACAGAACAGTTCAACGTGAGAGTTTGAAAATGTTAGAGGGAAAACTTTCAGTGTCTGCCCAGAGCCAAATTTAATAAGCAGGTACTTTCTATTAAAGGAATTTTTGATGGCTCCCACAATCCTTGTGATTACACCATGATTTTACCTAATGAAGTTCCCAACTGCTCATGATTTTTCAGTCAGGTGCATCTGCTCCTGCACTCATCCATCTGCATTAGGAGCTTTCCCAGTTTCCATAGTAACTGGACAATTTAACATATCTGGCCTTACAGTATCTTGCAGTGAAATACTCTGTCCATTTTATAAATGTGCAGCCAGAGGTGAGGAGGAACAAAGTGATTTGCCCGGGGGTTACAGGGTTCATCTGCAGCTGAATGGGGTAAGAACATTGCTTTTTCCAGAGTTCCAGGGAAATGCTGGAGCTGCCAGGCTGCCCGTTCCCAGGGAGGCGTTTTGCTGGATCACATCAGCTGAAGGTTGTGTCCCAAGTGTTCCTTTTCTCAGCCTTGGAAAAGAGACTTTCAGAAATGAGGAGGTTGGGGTTGGAGCAGGGTGAGTAATGAAACCAGAAATCAAAACTTGCAAGTAATGTATTCAGCAGAAATGCCAGCCACATTCCTGGGATAAATAACTCCCGATGAATAATTCAACCGGCGTCATCACTACAGGGCACAGCAGCAGGATTGGTTTCTAATTATTTGGCCTTTTCCTCTGTAAAAGTTCAACCCAGATTCAGCCCCTGACGTGTTCCAGCTCAGGGTCTGGGGTTTGCTTGTGGCTTGGCTGGAGATAGCCCAGGGTCAGCTTTGGAGCTGTGCTGAGCACCCTCCTTTCTGTCTGAAATCTGAAGAAACTCCAGCAATTTGGGCTAATGCAGGGTACAAAGCCACCCTTGGGAAAAAAAAAAAAGGGCATCTGGAGCCTCAAAACTTTGTGAAAATAGGAAAACTTTGAAAGCTGTTGAGGAATCCTGGATTAACACAGCACACAGGGAGTAGGGAAAAGGTTGGTGGCCTTTGGAACAACTTCTCACATTAATTTTCTTCCAACGCTGACAGCTTTGATTTATTACCTCAAGGCTGGTTAGAAAACACCCAGACATGAGTGAAGCCAGGAGTTATGGAAAGAAAAGGAAAATATGGTAAACACAGTGATGGATAGCACTGGGAGACAGACAAACACTGCCCTGCTCTACTGCTGCACCCAAATACTGGCTCCCAGTGAGGATGGGTGTCCAGCCCTGGCAGAGCTGCCTGGAATTGCTCCCAGCAGACCCACCAGGGAGGAAGCTTCCCTTGAGATTTGCTGTTTTCTCATCTGTCAGTTCAATTTTGGTGCTGCTTTCTGTCTCAGAGTGGGTGTCTGGGGTTGAACTGATCACTAGGAAGCCTGTGCTGGGGAAAAAAATGTTGTTTGCAAGTGCTTCTTACACAGACATCAAAACAAGGTATTATTTCCCAACAGAAATTTGCTTAAGATGAGTTAAAGAGAGACACCAAAGCTGTTTGCTGAGGACCCCTGGCTGCTCAGGGCTCTCCCAGCCTTTTGCTGGATCAAATTCCTATTTACAAAAGAAGAGCTGGTCTCACAAACCAAAGTGAACAAAATCACTGAGAAGCACAAGTTGTCTTTAATCTCATCAATGGCTCTAAATATTTAGGAATGCGTGGTGTAAACACCTTCAGAGCAGGCAGCCAACTCCCCTGATCCCAGAATTGTTGGGATGTACAAAAAGCCAGCACTTCTCAGGCTGTGGAGCTGCTGTTCCAGACTTGCCACCACAGTTTTCATTCCCGTGTCATTTACAGCTCTTCCTCCAGACCGAGCCTGTTGGCCCTGTGTCCCGACATGTTTCTCATTAGTAAACTTTTCATAACCTCCCAAAACTGCCACAACTGCAGGAGAGGATGCCCTGGGATGCCAGCTGGAGCTGGCACTTGGCTCTCGGGGCTGTTTGCTTAGCTGGGTTTGAGGGATGTTCCCCAGCAGCTCGTGGGACTTGTGACTGTGCTTTGACCTGAGCCACTGGCCCTGCTCCAGAGGACCCTGCACACTCCATGGCAATGTGGGAATTTGGGAATGTGGGAATGTGGGAATGTGGGAATGTGGGAATGTTTTCCCCTTGTCCCTTCCTAGCTCACCCCCAGCTCTGAGCCATCTGCCCGTGAGCCCTGGCCCTGCAGCGCTGAGAACAGGCTCGGAGCTGAGCTGAATAAAGCAATAACGAGACTGCAGAGCAGCTCAGTGCCTGTTTAATGCTGACTGCAGGGTGAGAGCCCTGCTCTCCCCTCTTTCACCATCACACAGCCTTAAAGCTCCCAGGAACTCTGATTTCTTTTACCTGCAGAGCCCCTGAGCCATGTGTGTGGCAGAGAGGGGCTGGCACAGCTGGATGCAGATGTTGGGGACATCTTTGTGCCACTTGTTCGTCCCAGAGTGCTCCTTGCAGGATGATAAAAGGTGCTGCTTTCCTTTAGTTTCCCTGTCAAATGCCAGTTCTTTTGCTGAGAGGGACCAGGTGTAGCCTGGAATTCCCCTTTGGAGATGCAGGAGATGATTTGGGAGGTGATTCCAGAGGTTTTGGGGTGGTCCCTGCAGCATCACAGAGCTGCAGAGTTATTTCCCAAGACCTCAATTTTTCCATTTCCCAGGAAATTTGTTAATTCGTGGGTAAGTGCTTGGATCCCAGGTGAGTGAAGTAATTTAATCGGATTCAGCACAATTCAAACAATAAAAAAATCTAAGTATTTTCCAGGCCTCCTCTTACTTTTCAAATAATCAAGACTATTACCCTAAATATATAAATTTTCCTCTAAGATTTTTCTTTAGGTACACTTTACATCACTTCCTATGTCTAGATCCTGCCTGCTTTTCTCCAGCATGGGAAAAAAATAACCTGTGAGCTCTGAGCAGTTCTCAGATGCCAAATTCCAAATCATTGAATGAAATTTGAATCCCGGTGGGTTCTGCACCGCCCCAGTTGTTCATCACTTGGGTTTTATTACATTTCAGAGGATAACATTAAATCCAGCCACCTCAGAGATACTGGTTGGACTTTGGGAGCCTAAAGACAAGGAGAGCATGGAGGAGTCTCCAGAACTGCTCCAATTTAGCCAGGCAGAAATTTGAGTTTCCTTTTTAAGAGCAGTGCCAGCGACCTTATTTCTATTTTATAATTTGTTTGCAAATTTCATGTGCCTTCCTCCCTATCTTTTAGGAGTTATTAAGGAAATATATTTCCCCTAATTTAGATCTTTTTTGCCATTTAGCAAACATTGATTTTGCTCTTTTTCCCAGTGCTGTTATTCTTGCCACAACTAATGGAGGTTTTTTGGGGTTTTTTTTGCAGAGGGAATGTCTGGGGGCAGTCATGGGAGTGGGTCCTGCTCCCTCTGAGGAACTTTGGTGTTCCAAGAAACATGGAACAGGATGAGGAGCTTTGTAGGGATTCTTCCAAGACATCACTCTTAGCAGAAGACACTAAAACCAGAGAGTTTAAAACCATTTCTCTTTCATGCAGTGAAAATTCAAAGGGAGATGTGGGCTGTGTGGCACCCATAACAATGAAGGCAAAACCTTCCAAAAGTATCTGAGATCTGCAGGTAGGGTCGGGGCTTTCTTCAAATGTTTGAAAAGTGTTGAATATTTAATAAAAAAACCTCAACAGGAGTTTAAATAAACACAGGCAAGTGAGTCAGTAAGAAGATATAAAATCATCAGGAAAGGCTGAGTTTGTTTTAATACAGGGATTACTGTAAACACTCACAGTGCATGGTAACAATTTGTAGCCCATGTGTTTTGAAATATCATAACTGGTGTCAATAAACACATTAAAATTCGACTTCAAAGAGCTCTGTGGATGTTTGGAGCGTCACAAAGACATTGCAACCCGGGGATTCGGGATGGAAACAAGTATGGGAGCAATCAACCAGCTCCTCTGTGGAGAAAGGATCTTGTCAGGCTGTTAGAGCTAAGCATCTGTGAGGGTGATTATTGCTGTGTAGGCTCCGAGTGCTCCCAGCCCCTGATTTCTTTCTGTCTGCCTCCCCTCCCACCCTGACCTGCGGCTTTGGCTCTCCCACCTGCTGGGTCTCACTCTTTCCGAGCAGGGCTTGTTTCTCCAGACAGGGACAGCCTGACTGATTCCCAGCAGGAATCACAAATTCGGGGTGTACCTGGGCCAGGTGGCACAGCCTGAGGGTTGTCCCCATGGGCTGACTGGGGCAGAGCTCATCCCTGTGTGGGATGTTGTGGGAATTGTGTTTTTCCTGCATTTCCAAGGTGCCTCTCAGCTTTGAGTTCATGTTCTGCCCTGACAGTGGGAACCACTCAGGCAAGGCATTATGGAATCATGGAATATCCTGAGCTGGGAGGGACCCACAGGGTCATCCACAACACCCCAAAATCCCTCCCTGTGCATCTCCAGGCATCACCTGGGAATGGTGTCCAAACCCTCCCGGAGCTCTAGGGCTGTGCCCATTCCCTGAGGAGCCTGGGCAGTGCCCAGCACACTCTGGGAGAAGAACCTTTCCCAAAATCCAACCTGAACCCCCCTGGCACAGCTCCAGCCGTTCCCAGGGCATGTCCCTGTCCCAGAGCAGAGATCAGAGCTCTGATCCCAGTCCCTGTAGAGGGGTCAGTGGCTCCTCTCACTCCTGTTCCTCTGGTGTCTCACAGAATCACAGGATCACAAGGTTGGCAGAGACCTTTAAGATCATCGAGTCCAACCCATGCCCTAACACCACCTCAACTAAACCATGGCACCGAGTGCCACATCCAATCTCTTTCTAAACACATCCAGGGATGTGTTTTAAGAACACCACCACCTCCCCAGGTAGATGATACCAGTACTTTATCACTCTTTCAGTAAAAAACTTTTTCCTAACATCCAACCTAAAACTTTTTCCTAACATCCAACCTAAATTTCCCTTGGCACAGCTTAGGACTGTGTCCTTTTAAGGCTCTCCAGATCTCTCAGAAAATGAGCCACTTCCCCATTCCCAAATGAGATCCTGTCACATCAGCACGAGCCAGAGCACCAGGTGAGCACAGGCTGGGTTTGATGTCTCACATTGTCTCATCCACAAATCCAATTTACTGCACTTGAGCGAAACACAGACAGCCATTCCCCTTATTGCAAAGCCCACAGCGCCCAAATTAATTCACACATGTCCTTTTTTAAGGTGACAGAACCAATCTGTGGGAACAGATGAGCATTCCCATGTCCAGGTTTAATCATCCCAGTCAGGATTCCCTTGTTTTAATCCTGAACCTCATGTTGGCAGCAGAGCCCTCCATGTGCAGGCCAGGCAGGATTAAATGGGGCTTCTTGGGGGATGTTTGGAACAACCTTTGCGATGCTGAGGGCACCTGTTGGCATTAATAGAGCAGCGTGTGTGGGAGCAGGGGGAAAATCCAGGCTGGATGTACACAACTGTGGAGGGGACTGGGGACATTGCAGAATGGAAATAACACCCACAGAGACAAGCCCTGCTTCCATGTTTTAGGAATTTACCTGGGGTACAAACATCTCTGCACACAGGCAGCCTTTGCTGGCACTGAAGTTGCTGTTTAATCCATATTTTTGTTTGGAATCTGCCCCTGATTCATCAGCACCTTCCTGGAGTCGCTGTAGCACCTTTGCCATGCGAGCTGCAGGAAAGGGTGATTAAATTTAATAGAAGCCACCCTTGCTTTGAAGCTGCCCTGGTTTTAGGGCCACAAGGAGAAGCAATTAAACTCCAGCAGCCACGGATTTAAGCTGAAGGTAGAGAGTAATTTATTTATTTTTTTAAGGAAATTTCCTCAGTAAACAGATTTGAATTGTCAGATGTGATTGGATTTTAAAGCTGTAGAGATTTCCTTCTTTGGGAGTTTTGCTTCTTTTGAAGCAAAATGAAATTATTTCACAATTTCATGATTTTATCAAAAATTAGTGTCCTAATGAGGTAACAAGGAAAGGGAAAAATATTCTAGAATGCCATAATCAGTTCCAAAGTTACTTCTAACTATTTAAAATAATTTTTAGGAATTTCCCATAAAGGATCAGTTGGAAAAGGTCTGATTCCAGGGCACACATTATTCAGAAAAGCAAACTAGTAACTCAGTCAGTATTTAGAAGGAGAAAAAAAGGTCTTAAACTTCACCAACTCTTGGAAATATTTGAAGAACCTCAGCTAAGCCAGAGGCACAAGTGAAAAATCTCATTGGTTTTCATCTCTCTTCCCCTCCCAGAGTTCCCAGGTGTGCAGGACCTGAGTCCTGTGGGAGCAGCACCTTCTCCACCGGGGGATCCTTCCCTCTGAGGTCTCTGCAATATTTGGGTTTTGGATTCTGAACATTATTTTTGACCTCATTAAAACCATTTCCTTTCGAAGCCCAGCAAAACCCCAAAGAGAGTCCAAATATAAATCAATGCAAATGCAATTACTGGAACCCCCCCTCCTCTGTGCCTCGGGGGCTGGAAAAATCCATCGATTCTCTGCTGTAATTTATCTGGGAAGCAGGAACAGCCCGCCCCAGTGCCAAGGAGCAGCCCTGAATCACGGGCTCTGCACTGGCTGCATCCCTGAGGAGGCAGCACTGCAGCCGCGGGGGACTGGGATCGGGAGCAGGGGGAACTGGGATCGGGGGAGACTGGGATCACTGGAAACTGGGATCATGGGGAACTGGGGTCAGGGGAGACTGGGATCATGGGGAACTGGGGTCAGGGGAGACTGGGATCAGGGGGAACTGGGATCATGGGGAACTGGGATCAAGGGAACTGGGATCGGGGGAGACTGCGATCAGGAGGAACTGGGATCATGGGGAGACTGGGATCAGGGGAGACTGGGATCGGAGGAACTGGGATCACTGGAAACTGGGATCATGGGGAACTGGGATCAGGGGGAACTGGGATCAGGGGAGACTGGGATCAGGGGAACTGGGATCAGGAGGAACTGGAGCTTGGAGGGATGGGAACATGGGGAACTGGGATCAGGGGAACTGGGATTTTGAAGGGCTGGGATCACAAGGAACTGGGATCACAGGGAACTGGGATCATGGGGAACTGGGATCATGGGGAACTGGGATCAGAGGAGACTGGGATCAGGGGAACTGGGATCAGGAGGAACTGGAGCTTGGAGGGATGGGAACATGGGGAACTGGGATCAGGGGAACTGGGGTTTTGAAGGGCTGGGATCACAAGGAACTGGGATCACAGGGAACTGGGATCATGGGGAACTGGGATCACAGGGAACTGGGATCACAGGGAACTGGGATCATGGGGAACTGGGATCAGGGGAGACTGGGAGCTTGGAGGGCTGGGATCACAAGGAACTGGGATCACAGGGAACTGGGATCATGGGGAACTGGGATCATGGGGAACTGGGATCACGGGGAACTGGGATCACAGGGAACTGGGATCATGGGGAACTGGGATCAGGGGAGACTGGGATCAGGGGAGACTGGGAGCTTGGAGGGCTGGGACCATGGGGAACTGGGATCACAGAGGACTGAGATCATGAAGGACTGGAAGCACAGGGAACTGGGATCACGGGAAACTGGGCTCACAGGGGACTAGGATCTTGGAGACTGGAATCATGGAGAACTGGGTTCCTGGGGGACTGGATCACAGAGGTCTGGGATCACAGGGGACTGGGCACATGGGAAACTGGTGTCTTGGAGGACTGGGATCACAGAAGACTGGGTTCACAGAGGATTGGGATCATAGAGGAATGGCACCTTGGAGGACAGGGATCACAGGAGACTGAGATCACAGGGAGCTCAGTGGAATGATTCCTATTTGTGACTGGAGGATCTGGGAGGTTCTGGCTTAGCTCTGCACCAGGAGCCACTGTGGGTCACCACCATTCCCATCCAGGGTGTCTGGCTTCATGGGGTCAGGAATCTGCCCCATGAGCTCAGCCATTGGCTCTGGACACTCTGGTCTCTCTCTTGGGTTATTTCTGCTGGTCTGGGATTCTCCAAATGCAAACCTGTCATGTTTGGAGTGAGCCATAAGGATGGCTGGACTGGGAAAGGAACCCAGTCCAAAAGAGATATTTTGTCTTTTCATTTCCCAATGGAAACTGGGGCAGTTGCATCCTGGGGTGGGCAGGGAGAAGATTTGGAGGTGTCTTGTGGACAAGGAAGCCGAGTGCTGACTGGGGCCCATCAGTCCTTTGTGCCCCAATGAAGAAATGGCTGAGATGAAATTTGAAATTGCCCAGGCCATGCTGATCCTGGGCCACCACATGGTCCCTGCCAAGGCCATCACCTGCCAGGTGGCACTGCCAGCCTGGATTTGAGGCAGAGGTGTCACCAAACACCTGGTGAGTGCCCAAACACTGAGCACTGCATCAGCACAGCAGAGGGAAATTGCCAGGGCAGAAACTGTGTAATGCTGCTCCAGATCCCAGCCAAAATGTGCAGGAAAGGCCAGAAAAACTGAGTTATGAGGACATTCTCCCTGATGGATGAGCTGTCAAGGCAGGAGAGCAGCCATTCCAAGCTCCTGAAACACCCACAGAGGCAGAAATCCCAGAGCCAGGGGTTGGGAGGATGATCCTCTGGAGCATCACCAAGTGTCAGGAGCATGTCCAGCCCAACATGCTCAGAAATGTGCTCCTGTTGGGCAGATCTTCTCCTTTCCAAATTTTCAGAGGGGCTTCTGAAGGAGCTCCAGGCAGGAGTTCCCAGCACAGCTCACGTGGAGGCTGTTTCAGCCCGAGGCTGGATGTGCTCCATGTGGGTTGGTGCTTCCATGCTTGGCAGCCTAAGAGCATTTAGGAATATGGGGACTACCAGGGGAGACCATAATGAGGTTGAACCAGCAGTGCTCCAGAGAAAAATCCTTTTGAAAATTTCAGTAGGACCATCCAGGAGGTTTTCTTGAGTTTTTTTAAGTGCCAATCTGACCAGCTGGAGAGCAGTTAATAAATCAGTACAAAAATAATTGATTTATAGTAAGTGATTTTATAGCTTACTAAAGAAAGGTCCCTTGTGCATTGGGCTGAAGAAAGAGTCCTTGTTCAGAGCATTATTGCCATCCAAGATGTTGGGTTTAATTCTAGAAACGTGTTGATCCCTGCTAGAACTGCAAACAGTTTGTCAGACTTTTAAACACTTGGGAAGGAGCCCCCTGCACGCTGTGCCCGCGGGACTGGCTCTGTGCCACGCCCTGTAAATGCCAGGGACTGGGAAGAGAAGGAGGAACCGGGGGGGTCAGGGGCTGTGACCCTTCCCCACGGCCCTGGGGATGTCCTGCAGGAGCTCAGAGGACTTGCAGGGTTGTTTCTGCTCCCAGAATGAGTGGTGTGGTTGTTAAAGCAGAGCTCTCACATCTCTGTGCTCCTGGCAGCCTTCCTGTGGGATTTGCTGTGGCACATCCCATAAAACATCACCTCTGTTTGTCCATCTCTGGAGTTTCACCAGTAATCCAACATCAGAACAGTGTGAAACTAAATTAGATCATAATGTTCATTAAAATATTGAATTAGAAAGCACAAGGTGAGAGGTACCTGACTTGGGGTTATTCTTAGAGGTATCCTCAAGATATATTTAATGTCAGGAATCTGAGAGATCAATCCCAAGCTGGCATCAATCCTCTTTGGGAAAAGCTGAATATATTGGAGGAAGTGTTATCTTTCTCCCTTATCACCAAGGGCTGGGGAAAGTGATGATCCTGAAAAGTTTTGCTGAAATTATTAAACAAATCTGCCCTGCTATGCTCAGTGTGTATAAATAATTCCACTGGTGTAAATATTCTGGCTGAGTGAACTAAGGAATTCCTAGGAAAGGTGTGAATTTTCAGCAATTAAATTTAAATTCAATTAAATAATTTGGAAGTTACAAGTTTACAGAGATCTTTATCCTCACCTGCCACATCTGTGCACTGCTTCCATGCAGGCAAGAGAATCACATCTGAATTTCTGCTTGGCCCTGTGATTTATAAATTGTTCATGAACGAATGGGGGAAATGCCCTGAAGATACACTGGTGAATCTGCTCAGGCCTGGCTGGAAAAGAGCTGAAATCTGCCGTGTTCATCACTCGGCTCCGGGGCCCGCCTGTGCTCCCGCAGCTGCGGGGATCAATCTCCAAACTCATGGATGCCCTCTGCTGCCTTGGGACCGAGCAGCCACCTGGCACCTCCTCCCGTGCCCTGCCAAGGAGCTCGGGCTCTTTTCCTTTCCTCCAGGGCTCTTTTCCTTTCCTCCAGGACTCTTTTCCTTCCCTGCAGAGCTCTTTTCCTTCCCTGCAGGACTCTTTTCCTGTCCTGCAGGACTCTTTTCCTTTCCTCCAGGGCTCTTTTCCTTTCCTCCAGGACTCTTTTCTTCTCTTCCAGGACTCATTTCCTGTCCTGCAGGACTCTTTTCCTCTCCTCCAGGACTCTTCCTCTCCTCCAGGGCTCTTTTCCTTTCCTCCAGGACTATTTTCCTCTCTTCCAAGACTCTTTTCCTCTCCTCCAGGACTCTTTTCCTCTCCTCCAGGGCTCTTTTCCCCTCCTCCAGGACTCTTTTCCTCTCCTCCAGGGCTCTTTTCCTCTCCTCCAGGACATTTCCAGGGCTCTGAAGGAGGCACAGCCGCCCCTGGGCTCAGCCAGCCCCAGCAGGGCATGGAGGAAAATCAAATTGGCTGGAAGGACATGGCAGGGGATTTAGGATAACACCACAAACCCCACCAAACCTCATTTTCTCCCTGATCAAGAAGAAAGCAAAGACTCAGGGAAAACCACCAGGCTTTCCAGCTCCAGAGGCTTCCCAAAGCTGAGATCTGTGTTATCCCACTGAGTTAATGCAAGAATTCAGAGCACTCTGGGGCTGTTCTGGAATCAGGATCAGCAATCTTGGATCTCTCCTCTGGTCTGGGGTGTCACCTTGCTGCAAGCTGCTGGAAAGGGTGAACAAACGAGGGAGAGCTGGGGACAGTTTAAATATTTCACAGCTCCCTGAGTTTTGTATGGGGAGGGATTCGTAGTGGCCGAAGTGTTTAATCTAAGGCAAATAAAAATTTTTAAGAAGCACAGAGAAAATCCGATGTGAAATAAAAATAATTTTAAAAATTGCTGGAAAACAGAGGGANAAGGGAAGGGAAGGGAAGGGGTGTTAACCTGTGTTCACAGAGTGACACCCAGAGAGCTCTGTGAGTGTTTTAATGAGATTTCCCCCTCGCAGAGCATTGCTGGTGTAATCCGAGCTGGATCCATTGATACCAAACTCATTTTACATCCAGGGACCCAGCCCAGCCCCTCCCAGCCGAGCATCCTTCAACAGCCCATCATTACTGGTCTGCAGCACCCCCGGGACTGGCCTGGCTCTTTCCATTCCCCTCTCAGGCACGACTTTGCTCAAGGGCACACCACGAGATAGCAGAACTTGGCACATGTTCCCTGACTCCATTTCAGCCTCCTGGTCACCTTGTGTTGCCATGGCTCCACAGGGCACTGGGAATTCATTCCCTTGCTTTTATTTCAGTTTTGGTTTGGATGGGCTGAGGTATCAATCATTTGAGACTTGATTCCCTCAGCTCCCATATCACAGGAAAGGAGTTGCAGGAGTCCTTCCTCTGGTGTATTCCCACCTGTGCTGTGGATACATGGAGGATTTAAATTGTAAATTTGTCCAGGCAGGGTGTGGAGTGCCCCTCTCTGGAAACATTCCAAACCCACCTGGATGTGTTCCTGCGCCACCTGCTCCAGGTAACCCAGCCTTGGATGGTCCCCAGAGGGCTCTTCCAACCCCAGCTATCCTGGGATTCTGTAAACTCCTGGGATCTTTCTGGTCCCAGGAAATCACCAGTCTGGTGAGCAGAGGACTGGTTATGAGGATTGAAGAGTGGGAGCCAAATGCTGTCACTCCAAATTTCCCCCTTTTCCTCCTTCTCCCCAGGTGTCTATGCTGACCACGATGCCACAAGGTCTGGAACATCCCTTGGGTCACTTGGGTTCACCTATCCTGGCTGTGTCCCCTCCCAGCTCCTTGTGCATCCCAATCCACTGCTGGTGGGTGAGGAGGAAAGGCAGCCTTGGCTCTGTGCAAGCATTAATGAAAACATCCCATTGTTATCCACACTGCTCCCAGCACAAATCCCAAACAGCCCACACCAGCTACCAGGAAGAAAATTAACTTTATTCCAGCAAAATCTAGTAATTTTTTCCCTCCCTCCTTCCCTCCCTCCCCAAGTCTCATTTAAGTTTCAATCCAGCAGCAGCTCTTTATTTTCTTTTAAATGTCAAACAATTCATCATTTTGCACTCTGCCCATTCCCCGTGAATTTGAAGGTTTTATTGGGACTCTGTGATGTCAGCCCAGGACAATGCTCAGTGATTTCCTCAAACAATGTGGGTCTTGTCACCCTGCCTGGTTTTGGTTGCAGGCTCTGGAGAGCTCTGGCCTTGTCCCTGTTACCACACTCACAACAAAACCCCTGATTCAAACACACACTGGACAGTTCTCATCTTTATTATTCCAGTCTCCTGTCCCCCATCCATGCTGGAGGTGCTCTTGCCCTGCCCTGCAGGTCCAAAGGGAGACGGAGATGGACAATTTGTCCCCAAAACAGCTGGATACAGATGCCAAGGGCAACTCCTCCAAAGGGACACAGGGAAAATTGGGAAAGGAGCATCTTTGTTTCCTGAGTGACGCTCAGAGAGCTCAGAACAGGCCCAGCAGGCAAGATCAGGGCTGAATTACCTGGATAAAGGGGGTGTTTCTTCTCCACCCATGGTCAGAATGAAGGGACTCCAGGCAGCCTGGCCCTGGCAAATCCAGCAGCTCCTCATGGGAGTGTGGCAGTGATCAAAGCTCCTTGGAAATGCAGCAGTACCTGTCCCAAAAACCAGGAATGCTTAAGGATCACTGAATCATGGAATGGTTTGGCTTGGAAGGGCCCTCTAAAGCCCATCTAGTCCCAGCTCCCTGCAGTGAGTAGGGACATCTTCCACCAGAGCAGGGCTCAGAGCCCTGTCCAGCCTGGCCTTGGATGCTCCCAGGGATGGGGCAGGAGCAGGGACAGGGCTGCAGTGCAGGGGTGTCCTGCACATCTGGTGTGAAACAACATCTGGAACACTTGGAAGTGGCCAGGAATGATAAGGGGCAGGAAAACACCAGCCCAGCACTGAGCATGAGCAGCTCCATCCCATGATTTACCGAACAATTTGCAGCTCCAGCTCTGTTTCTCCCACTTTGGAAACATCCAGGTGAGTCCCTAAGTGTGAGGGGGTTGAGATGAAGAATGAGAGAACATTCCAGAGCTTTTCCAGGTGGAGATGTCCCTGCCTGGGGCAGGCTGCAGCTCCTCAGGCTGTGCAGTTGTTACCCCCAGACCCACATGTGCACCCACACACACACACAGATTTTATTAAGCCATTCCATGCAAGGATTTTATGTATTTTTTTTTTTATTTGGAAAACTTCAGAGTGCTGTTTTTTCACACACAGTAAAGTTAGCTTTGCTGAGATTCATTAGTCCCCTTTCCCCCTGTGTGTAAATGGATCTCTCTCAGTTATGCAATGCAAGGGTACACAACCATGAAAAGTGCAGAGCCAGCCAAAAAAAGCATTGTTCTGAACTCGGACATGTAAAATATTCATATTCAATAATAAAAAAATAAAAAACCCCAGCCCTTAATAAAAAATTCACGGTGTAAAATATGCATTGTCCTCCCATCCCCAGGGCTGCAGCCCTTTCCAGCCCAACACGTTCCTGGGGTTTTCACTGCCTTGTTGGACTCGATTAATTCCAAACCAATTCACCCGCAGACATCCCAGGATTAGGTGCCTAAATTGATTCTGGTTTCTCTGAGGGCACTGGATCTATGGCTGCAGGAGCTGGGGCTGCTCAGAGCACCCAGGGTGTGTGTGACAGGGCTGTCCCCGTGCTGGTGGCATGTCTGGGCACCCAGTGCCACACTGGGCACAGACACAGCCAGGAGAGCTCTCCCAGCAGGGTTTGCATCCCCTCATTACCCCTCTGTCTTAATGAGCAAATTCCCAGGGGCTAACAGGGCTGAGCAGCTCCCCGGGGAGGAGGGAGCACATTGGGAACACCCTGAGGTGTCTCCATCCCCCTTGCCCTGCAGAACCTCCCCTGGAGCTCTCACAGGGGAGAGGGAAGGAAATGATCCAAAGGGAAGCACAGACAGGTGCAAAGAACCACCTGGCTGAAGGTTTCAGCAGAGCCAGGAGTACTCTCCAAAATTCCCTCCCTCTGCTCTCTGTGAGTAGGGACAGCACCCAGGGAACAGCTGGAGCTGTGCCAGGGGGGTCCAGGTTGGATTTTGGGAAAGGTTCATCCCCCAGAGGGTGCTGGGCACTGCCCAGGCTGCCCAGGGAATGGGCACAGCCCCGAGAGCTCCAGGAGGGTTTGGACAACACTCCCAGGGATGCTCAGAGTGGGATTGTTGGGGGGTCTGGGCAGGACCAGGGCTCGGATCAATGATTCTGTGGGTCCCTTCCAGCTTAGCACATCCTGGCTCTATGATTCTACAATTTAATTCAGATTTTTCTGCATCCCTACCTCCTGCTGGAGCTGCTTCAATGTGTGTGTGTCCCAGGGGGTGACACAGAAGGGACAGCACAGCACAGGACAGAGGAGACTGAGCAGCATCACCTGGGACTGGAACTAAACCCACCTGGGACTGGAACTAAACCACCAGGCCCTGCTCAACAGGTGCTCTGAGCTGCTCTTGTGTCATTAAAAGCCACTAAGTGGGACCCAGGAGCCCAGCACTGGAGGGGAATATTAAAGTGTTATTATGAATGTTGCTAAAAAAAAAATAATAATGCAGGAACAAGAGGAAGGGCTCTAGCACTTCAATTTTATGAAGATAAATGGGAGAAAAGAATTAGAAACTCCAAAAAACCAATGCCTGGGATGTTTCTTTTATCTAAAGTACAACCAGTTCAACATTTTACACAGAACGAGTCCCAAAGAGCGTAAATCAGGGGATGGAAGAGATGTTTTAAAAAGGCCTCCAAATATAATTTCTTTACCTCCCACATTCTCAGGCCAAATATTTTAAATGGAAAAGCATGTGGGACAAAGAGCATGGATATTATTCGTGTCTTTAAGGACCATTCCCAGCAAGGTGATTTGTTCTGTGTCCCCAGTCTGATATTTATGAACAAGGAAAAGGAAGGAGAGGAAGAAAACTCAGAAAAATCAGAAGCTGGGAAAGCTGTGACAACAAGTGACAACATGGAAAGAATAAAAAGTGCCATAATGAGACAGCTGTCAGTCATGGGTGAGATTTTTCATGGGAAAAATGAGCTGAGATTGTTCTTTCTCAGTTCTGTTGGGTGTCAGATTTGAGCCACAGCACTGGGGTGCCTTGAAGGGAAGTGGGAGGATGAAGTGAAGGAACTGGGAGGATGAGATGAAGGGACTGGGAGAATGAAGGGAACTGGGAAGATGAAATTAAAGAAATTGAGAGGATGAAGAGAAGGGAACTGGGATGATGAAGTGGAGGGAACTGGGAGGATGAAGTGAAGGGATCTGAGAGAATGAGATAAAGGGATCTGGGAGGATGAAGTGAACTGGGAGGATGAAATGAAGAGACTGGGAGAATGAAGTGATTGGGAGGATGAAGGGAACTGGGAGGATGAAGTGAAGGAAACTGGGAGGATGACAGGAAAGGGACTGGGAGAATGAAGTGCCCCCAGTGGCTTTGAGTCACATCCCAGCCTCCCCATCCCAATTCAGTACATCCATCTCCATCCCCATTCCCTGTCCCTCAGTGCTCCTGCTCTGGGAGCCTCTGGGAGTTTCCTGCTTGCTTTTTCCAGGAATGTCTCCCTGAGAACAGAGAGGGGAACTCGGTGGTGTTGGAACATTTCTCCCTGAAGTTCCCCAGGCAGCTCCCCGGGATCAAGCGTGACCCTGCTGATGGCAGAGCCTTACTCTAACCCAGGAGCCCCTCAGCCCTTGTAGCTGAGGAGATGTGGAAAGCTTCATCCCCTCAGACCCTTTGCTACCCTGACAAATCCAAGTGGAAATCCAGGGGCTGCCAAAGTTGTTTCATTCCTGGATTCCTACGGAAAACAGCAGAGCACAGCGGAGCAGGGGAGCCGTGCTGGTGGTCTGATGACACCCTCTGAAGGACTTCCAGCCAAAGTTTTGCGGATTTCCTGGAAGCACATCCCCCCAGAGGAAGAGATCATGGATTTTGGAGGTGTCCAAGACAACAGCCCAGATGCTGATTCCAGCTCTGCTGCTGTAAAGCCGCTGCCTTCAGTGCATGGATGCAGAACTGTGGGGATTTTGCTGCTGAGATCATTGCTCCTTTATGAGGGGAGGGATGGATCCTGCATATCCAGAATGCCTGGATAACCTCCAGCTTGCAGGCTCAGAAGTTACATTTCCAGACCCATCACAGCCTTTCCAGGGCAAGTCACCAACATCTGGGTTCATCCCATCCGACATCTATAACTAAACCAAAAAACTTTAAACTTGGATTAAGATAAGGGAGAGAGACAGATTTCGAGCTGCTGAGCTTTTATCATCTCCTTTTACTGCAGATAAAATCTTTTGGGACTGGGTTCCTGATTTAATTATCTTCTTTATGGATATCAGTAGAACTGATGTTGCTGAAATGCTGTGGAAAAGATGAAATCCACTTTCAGAGTGAGATTATTTTTATTATTGGAAGGTTGTTCCTGAAAGTTGGAAGAAGTGAACAAACAAACATATTACTGAGGACATTTAAAAGTGAAAATAGATCTGGTCAAAGATCCCAGCAGTGAACAGAACTAACTCAGCTGTAATTCCCAGTGACAGACCCCCAAAATCTCCTGTCCCACCATCAGGCTGCCAGAGTATTTAACAGCAGTTCCATCATCCTGACCCAGAGGTTTTTAATCCCAGTTTGTGTTTACCAGGAAGTGTCCGTGTCATGAGCAAGTGAATGTGTGAGGTTGTTCCTTCAGAAGCCACAGAAGTGATTAAACCCAACAATATTCCATGAAATTACATCAGATATTTTTTCTCCTTGTTCTGAGGAATTCCCCAACTCCAAACCTGTTCCAACTGGCCAGTGGAGTCTGTGATGGTTCCAGTTTTTCTGGTGAGGGATTACATTAAATCCAAATAGTTCTCTCCATGGGGGATTTCAACATTCCCATCCAGGAGTGAGGAATTCTTGGGTGTCTGTCCCTTCCCTGGTTATGATAGACAACATTTATCTTATCTAGGCATAAATCCATTTCATTAATTTCATTCCTAATAATTCAATTCCTGAAGGAAGCTGATGGAACAGCCTATTGTAAACCCAGTCTTTGTATTTTGGCTGAATGCCCTTGGATTACTAATTCCACATAAATTATGTGACTCAGTTCTCCCCATTTCAGTGACTGAAATGCTTCTGCCTGAGATAAAAACCCACCTGGAGGAACTGTCAGCCACTGCTGGACCTGGCTCACATGTGAGAGGTGAATTGCTGCTGATTAACAAGGGTCTGGATCAAATGGCCATGCTCAAAAAATGGGATTTTCTGTTCCACTACCAGAGTCTGCTCTGGGGATTTTTTTTGGCAGTGGGGTTTAGAGCAGGAAAATAGGAAATGAACTGGAAAAATTTGAAGACTACAGCAAACGAGGAAATCCTGGGAGGAACACACTCTGGAGATCCATCCTGGCCATTAATAACATGGAAAGATTTCATTAGGAAAAGGGAGAGGGAAGAGAAAAAGAAAGGATGTGCAAAGAGGAGCATGGGATAAAAAAAATCCTGCATTAAAACTTCTGTAACCACACTTCTGGTTACAAATCATGGAATCAAAGATTCACAAAAGCATTTAAATTTGGAAAATATCACCGAGACTGAGTCTAACCTTTGGCCAGTCCCCAGCCCAGAGCTCTGAGTGCCACATCCAGGAGTTCCTTGGACACCTCCAGGGATGGGCACTCCAAACCCCCCTGGGCAGTTCCAAGGCCTGAGCACCCTTTCCATGGGGAAATTCCTGCTGGAGGAGGCCCATGGGGTCTGGCAGGGGCTGGATTTTTGGGGACTGTGTGGGGCTGAGGGTGCTCAGGAGAGGTGCTCCAAACCCAAACCATGGCAGGAGCAGCTCCCCTGCACCATGGCCTGGAAATAAAGCAAATGAAGTTTGTTAAGGACACTGTGATCACCTAGGAAGGAATTTTTTCTGGTGGAGAAACCCCTCCTGCCCTCTGCTGAGGAGGGGGGACTTTGTTTAAGAGGGCATCATCTTCAATTCTGCTGCTCCTTCTTCTTCCCCTTCCCAGCCCACAGCTCCCCGTGGCCCTGCTGAAGGAGCCAACCCCCAAAACACCCTCTGTGCAGGGGTGGCACCTGAGCCCTGTCACCCACTGTGATGCCTCAGGATTTCAGCTTTTCTATTTTTCGTATATTTGTAATTCTGCAGTTCTTTAGTGTAGAACACTAAGCTCCATATCCAATGTGAGCTGCTGCTCTCCCATTTTGCTCAGACACAACAATTCCTCTCCAGGCTGGGAATCAAAGACACCTCACTGCCTTAAACCTCAAGAAATGTAAAACAAAAGTGGATTGAGGGGGGCAAAGTTGGGGTAAATGACTTCATTACCTGAAGCTGTAATTGGAGGATTAACCCCCAATCTGCAAATGGACCAAACTTACAAGAGTGTGAAAACCTGTGACCCGTGGTCCATTTTTGGGTGTAGTCCCTGGGGAGCTTCATCTGCCCTAAATGTACCTGAAGACCCTTTAATAAATAGAACTGCTTTTTATTCTCCTAATTTTGTCTGGCCTCTGTTTTTAGGTAGCCCCATAAAGCATCAGGTGAGCCCCAGGCATGGGCACAGCTGTGCCTGTGCCTCTGGGTGCTGTCACCTGCCCTGGCAGTGCCCAGGGAAACACAGAGCCTGGCAAATTGTCCTGGAAAAAGGGAAATCAGGTCCTGTCCCTGTCCCCTCCCTGCAGTGTGGATCTGCCACCTCACCACTGCCACCTCCCCTGCAGAGAGCCCTGTGACCCCAAACACTCCTGGTCACTGTCACCTGCAAGCTGTGCTCTCAGCTCAATATATTTTTGCCCTGGAAATTGTTTTCCCCATCCCTGTGCCACTCTGGAGGTGACTGTCTGTGCTTTTGTGTCAGTCCCAGCACATTAAACCTCCCACCACAGCAAAACCTGAGCAGAGCAATTTAAAACCCCTGGGGTTTTTTGCCAAAAGTTTTTGCACCATTATGTCACATCCTATACATCAGAATTTGCTGGGAAAGGCTTGGTTTGTTTTGTTTTGTTTTGTTTCTTTAATTTCTTTTCAGTGTTCCTGCTCTCTCCTGGAAATAGAAACACCAGCAGGTCGAATGACCTGAGGGTTTATGTATTTCCAGGGTAGGTAGGAGGAAGTTCAACCTTTGTGCTCACAAAACATTCTGAGCATTGGAAATATAATGAGCATTAATGAGGATGAAATAGAGACCCTTTGGGATCCATAACTGTTAACTCAGCTGTCCCAGAGTCCCCAAAGCTGCCACGATTCCCTTTCCCAAGTCACCACAAGCACACGGAGGGGAGGAGGAGCTGTGATTTGAGTGAGCCAGGATGAGCTTTACATACCCCTGGGATCATTGGCAGCCCAGCTAAAATCCATTAATTAGTCTTTAGTCTGGGTGAGCTGTTTCAACATGTGGGGTTTTTCTCTCTCTCTGTCATGGAATAAATCTCAGTTTCTCAGGACACACAACAGGGATGTCTCCAGTCAGTCATTGTGCTTGGAGGATCGTGGAGTCGTGGAAGGGTTTGGGTTGAAAAGGAGCTTTAAGACCACCCCACTCCACCCCCCTACCATGGGCAGGGACAGCTTCCACTATCCCAGGTTTCTCAGGCAGAATTTTTCTCTCCTGCTTCTCAACCGCTGACAAATCCATGGAGAAATTCCCTGCACGGAAAAAGGAGCCACCCCAGGTGGAGCAGCAGCCATGTGTGGTGCTGCCCTGGACAGTGAGAGGATTTTTTCTTGGTCTTTTTTTTTTGTCAGGGAAAGTTTTCTGCCCACGGACTCCTCCCTGCACCCTCTCATGATCTGAGGGCTCCCCATCCTCTCTGAGATCTGTGGCTGCTTTGGGTGGTGAGCTGAAGGCTGGCTCACAGCTCCAGGGAAGAGAATCAGAGCTCTCACACCCAAATCCTGGTTTATACCCCTGGTTTGTGCACCTGCATCACTGAAGTTTATACTGAAGAAATCACTTGTGGGTGATGAGCACCAGCAAAAGCCAGGGTGGTTCTGGCAGGAACCTTTCCAATGTTTGTGGATTTTTGCTGTGTTTAAATAAAATTTCGGAGTTTTAGAGTCCATGCTCTGCTAGCACAGAGATCAGGCTGGGAGAGGTTGGCTTCAAATTCGTTCACCTCCCACAGGTTTGCTGGGGCCTGGTGTGGATCCCCAATTCCTGTGTGTCAGGAGAAATCTCTGCAGAGGAAGAAGGAAAGAGCAGGTGCAGCTCTTGAAAGGGACAGAAAACCCATTTGCTTTCTAGAAAAGGTAAAGGACACAAATTGTCAGGACTGGAAGAAAATTGAAGGAAAAGTGGGAGCAAGTGGAACTCCAGAGCTGATACAGAAAATGATTTGGAAAACCCAGATCACTGCAGGGATGCTGTCAGTGAAATGTGCTGCATGTGCAGCAGTTTTGGGCACCAGTTTGGTCAGGAAATGAAGGTGACAGTGTCTGAAAAGTCAGGTGACAGTAATTAGTGGCTGCTACTGTAAGAGACAATAATTAGTGCCAGGCTGATGAGCGTTGGAAAGCACAGCAGGTTCTCCTGCAGTGCCCTGGTGTCCCCTGGGTGGCTCTGGTGACAGAGGTTTTGTGCCATGGGGTTGCTGTGGCACTGCTGGTGTCCCCTGAGGGGTTATTTGGGAACTCGTGGCTCCAGGTGGGACCTCGCAGCTGTTCTGGGAGGATGAGGATGAGGAGGAGGAGGAGGAGGAGAAGGAGGGAGGCCTTGGTGATTTCCAGCCTGAGCAATGACAGTAAATCCCTGGAGGGGAAGGGAAGAGGGTGTGCCCTGACAAGCAGAGAGGCTCCGGGTGCTCTGTGCTGCTGCTGGAGCTGCCAAGGACAGCCAAGAGCCTTTGCTCCTTTTCCCTGTGGATAACTCACAGAAAAACTGAATAACTTCATATTTTGTGTGCAACAAAATTTGGAATCTCTTCTTGATGGCCACTGGCACCAACCTGGAAGCTTTTTATGATGCTGGAGGGGAAATGGCACCTGAGCCAAGGTCCTGGAGAACAGGGTGGAGGAAACCTGGAAAACCATCAGGAATTGTCCTTTCTGGAGCCGTGTTTGAGCTGCACATTCATCTGCTTCTGTTAAAGAAACACACAGCTGCTCTCTGCCTGCATTTATTGTTTAATTCATTCATGCTGCTTGCTGGAAACACCATCATTAAAGTCCTTCTGGGGCAGAGTTTGCTTTAAAGAAAACTCTCCATGGAAAAGACTTTCCTTTAAATTTAGCACAAAAGAAAAGTCCAACCAGTTTTATTTATAGATCAGGGCATGAGAGATTTTCAGTGTTCAAGCCAGTGCTCTATCTCTGTTTCTCCCATAAAAACATGTTTAGCATTTTTCTCATCCTACCAGAATAAAATTCTTTTATTGTGATTTTTTTTTATCCCTTGCTAAAATGCAGCCACTTGAATGAATGACAGAGAAATATCAGATTGAATAATTTTGTGAGTTGTGATTCTGTTCTTGGGTGACATGAGCTGAGTTTTGGTTATTCTTCAATAGATCATCTCTTACCTCTGTGACTTTGGGACAGTTTATATACCTAAGGTTGTATTTCCCACAGATCTATACCAGATGTATGATAAATTTGGGAGTTTTATTAATATAGAAGCATCCAGAATTTCCTTGTGGGATGTCTGCCTGTAGGAGCAGTGAGAAAATGGCTAAATGGAGAAATGGGCAGAACTGTGGCCTTTCCAATAACCTCAGTGATAAAATGAACAATTTCATATCAGTTTGTGTTTAATGGGAGGGGGAAATGTTAAATTGGTTTGTTTGGTGAATGGCAACGCTGCCAACACATCTTGATTTCTATTTATTCATAGTAAAATGTAGATTTTTGGGTGTCTTTCTTTAAAGTCATGGTTTTCCCCTTCCTGGTGAAAGTGGGTGGTGATAAGCAGGTCCATCTGTTAAAATTAAAGGGTGAGGTGATTATTGAGCAGAATTCTGACCTGCTTTGCTGGCAGGGCTTTCACAGAGTTCAGTGTCAGCTCAAAAAGAGCTGCAACTCTTAAGTGTTTAAAAAAGAAGTTGGGGACAATGGCAGCTTATTCCTTTGCTGAAATTTTGAAATTTTTCCATTTTACTGTTTCCCAGTCATTCTTTAACCCTTGTTGTGCCTTGCCAGCCCATATTTAGTGGCTGACACACTTCAGAATCAAGTGTTTCACTGCCTGGATGGTTCCTTCAGCTGAGCTTTGTGACAAAATCACTGATGATGACTCAACTTCCCTTCCAAATGTCTTTGTGATCTGTAACTGAGTCACATTCTGGGTTGCTTAAGAGAGGAGTTAAAAAGCTTTTAGTGATAATTTTATAGAAAATATGTTCCCCATCTGGAGCAGTGCTGTCCCTCATCGTGCACCCAAGCACCTGGAAGTGTCCCTGGACAGGGTTTGGAGCACCCTGGGATAGTGGAAGGTGTCCCTGCCCATGGCAGGGCTGGGATGAGTTGGGATTTAAGGTCCCTTCCAACCCAAACCATGCTGGGGATCTGAGAATGGGCAGATGCTGAATGCTGCTCTTATTTCAGCAATTTATTGAGGAATCCATGGCTTTATAGAATGAGAGATCTGCCCTGGGAAACCTGGGGTGGAGCTGGGGAGGGAAGCTGGTGGAAATGGGACATGTGGGGAGTGTGCTGGGTCACAGGGCTTGAGCCCCAGCAGTGACAGCCCCTGTGGTGAGGCTGTGACTGCCAGAGTGGCTCCAGGTCAGACAGAGAAGTTCCCTTGATGTATTTCAGTCACTCTATGGATGATCTCACTCCATTATTTTTCACAGAGCTTCTCGGTTCACTCTATTTAACTTTATAATCAAGAGAAATGAAACCACTTCCCCATCTCACCCGTACCAAGGCAGCAAAACCACAGCTGAGTGGCAGTGAAGCAACTCCTGGTGTGTGCAGGGCACTGGAAGGATCCAAGATGAGAACTGAGGAGGTCTGGAGGTGTCTGTCAGGACAGATGAGTTTCTGTGGGTGGGATGTGCCTGTCTGGCCTCTCTCTGCTGTTTGAGGGGGTTTGTTCTCCAGGAAGGAGCTCTGCCCAAGCATCCTGCACAGCTTTGTCTTTTGCAGAGGATAAAAGCCACCTACTTACACCTGTAATATGTTTTACTCCTGTATCCTTTCACCAGGGAGTCTGGAAGTTGCTTTTCCAGCAGCAGAGTGGGCAACTTGGGCACAGTAAATGAATGAAACAGGATTTCAAGGGGCAGGCCTGGTAAAACAAGATGTCCCTTCTTATCAAATTGGCTTTGAGTTTGCAGCTTGCTGTGCTGATTTTTTATGAATCACTTAATCCTTTATTCAGAAACTTTATTTCCTTCTACCAGCATGGAATCCCGGACTGGTTTGGGTTGGAAGGGACCTTAAATCTCACCCCATTCCTGCAGGGCAGGGACACCTTCCACTGTCCCAGGTTGCTCAGAGCTCCATCCAGCCTGGCCTTGGACACTTCCAGGGAAGGAGCATCCACATCCTGAGCCAGAATTATTCATCCAGACTTTTATTTGACCCAGGTGTCAGTGTAATATTTTATTTTAATGCCAATTGTAAAAGCTTTCTCTCACACAGGCTGTAAAACAGTGTTTTCAGGTTTTTAACAGGGAATAGTGAGAGTGTCTGGTGCTTTCCCAACTGGGTCATTCCTTCCCCAAAATTCTGCTCTTTGCTGTGTTTTAGCACAAATCTTCCTGGGAATAACCCAGTGGAACATGAGTCACTGCAGGAACCAGCCCCTGGGTGAGGTGGGCTCCTGGCTTATAAATGGCACAATTGTAGATACAGGAGTGCAAGGGCTGCTCTGCTTGGAAAGCTGGCTGGAAAATAGCACTCATGAGGTAGGCAGGCATTTACATCCACAGGAACCATTGGCTATTTTGTATATATTTGCATTTGATTTTCTAACCACACTTCTGGAGCTTGGGTTTTCACTATTC
Source organism: Rhabdornis inornatus (assembly GCA_013397075.1). Lineage (NCBI taxonomy): Eukaryota > Metazoa > Chordata > Aves > Passeriformes > Rhabdornithidae > Rhabdornis > Rhabdornis inornatus. The sequence goes on along the minus strand of VWZS01010194.1, from coordinate 183,430 downwards.
ATTGATGAGCTTATCACGGGCTGCACCTCCCAGCAAAGTTGTGGCGTCCCTGTGGGGCTGCCACAAGCTCTCATTTGGCCAATTCCTGGGCTAAAAAGCCACCAGCAAGTTGGAGAAGCCTGATGAGCTCCCTGCTAGATGTTTGCTGTGTTATTTTTGTGTTAACGAAGTATGGGAGGGTCTGTGTGAAACTTGGGGTGTCTGAATGCAAAGAGCAGAATTCTGTTTGTCCATTGCTGTTTCAACCCAAATCTCTGAAAGGAACGAGTAATTTGTTCTTCCACCTGTAAAAGCAAAACAAAACAAAACAAAACAAAACAAAACAAAACAAAACAAAACAAAACAAAACAAAACCAATAAAGTGTATTTGTGAGTGGAGAAGGGTTTCTCTCCCAATTCAACCTTCTGCTCTTCCCTGGGGGATGAGCAGAGCCCCCCTGCCCTGGGAGAAGGGAGCTGGGGAGGAAACATTGCAGTGGCTCCAAAGTTTTCACCTCCTCCGTGCAAATGAAACAAAAACCTTGCACGGTTCAACACTGGAATTGTGGGGAAAGGAGAAACAGGGTTTAGCAGCCAGAACAGAGGAATGGATCCTTGTGATGTGCAAATTTTGTCTTTCACCTTCTTTGAGCTCTGAGCTGTCCTGTCCTGCCTTGGAGGGTGCTGTCCTGTGTGTGAGAGGATTTTCGGCTCAGCAGTTGTCTGTGACACTGGGAAGGGGAATATATTTCCCAAAACATTATTTTCCGGGGATTAAAAGCCGTTTTTAAAATAATTCCCACCTCGTTCTAAGGCATAACCACATTTAAGAGTCATTAGTGGGACAGCAGTGCACGGAGAGGGGGGGACACGAGGTGATCCCAAGGCATGCCTGGTGTAATTCTCCTCAGCTTGGCGAGCTCTGCCCAAGGAATGAAGTTGACTCATTCTTCCTGGATGCGATCCACCTCTCATGGAAATCGATGGAATTCTTTCTGCTGCGTTTTTAACACATGTTCTTACAGTTACTTTCTCCAGCAAGCCCTCGTTTGTAAATCTACATGAACTCTTGGTTCCCTGCGGTTAAAAATATTATTTTTTCGGTAGTGATGGACCAGTCACTCCGAGAGTCCCGTAAATACTTTCCCATCTCTGGTTATGATCTGCAGAGCCGAGCACAGGAGCTCTTTGTGCTCTCTGCACTTACACCATTTCATTGATTCGCCTTTAAGGTCAGCGGGGAGAGCCGGGCTCCTGCCGGGGGGTTTGGGGGGGTCCCCAGAACCGGGGCTGTCCCCAGCGGGGCGGGCCGGGGGTCCCGGGGGGCCAGGCCGGTCCCCCCGCCCGGGCAGCCTGGGGAGCGCTGCCCCGCTCCCTCGGGAGCGAGGGATGACGGCGACATCACCTCACACCCCATCAGGTTTTTGCCTTCCCCCCCGGCCCGTGAGTTATGCTCTGAACTGCCTTTTTAAAGATTTTTTTTTTATTTTTTTTTTTTTAGGAGCTGCTTTGTATTAAATGAATAAAATATGTTCGTGTCCCGTCGGGTCCCCGTTCGCTTCCATTCCGCCCCTTTATAAAAAGGAGTTAATCAGGAATGAGTTGCCACTGGCTTTTTGCAGTTTATCGCATTCCCCACAGGAGTTTTACATCCTCAGCCCATTGGATCATCATCTTTTAATCCTAAAAAGAAAACTCTGCCTATGTTTGGGGGTGTTTGAACGCAGAGATCCCGGCGCCTTGTAAACAGGTTTTGTTTTTTTTCCCAAACCCAGTAAGAATTTGGGTTTCCGTTTATTTTATGCTCTCACAGATGCTTCTGGTATCAAAATCTCGCCGCTTTCATTTGTTCAGCTGTAGAAGAACAGCGTCTGTCCAGCCCCGAGAATGTTTTCAGGTGTTCTGGGAACAGATAAATGTTTCCGATTTTAGAACGCTGTTAGTGTTCAAAGAAAAAGGAGCATTCGGAGAAGGGTTTGAGTCTTTACTTTTCCTGTTTGTTAGGGGGAAAAAAATAAGTGTTCTTAATTATGACTTGCGGGACTGGGGGGGATGTTTGGAAAGCTCCTCCAGGAAAGTAATTCTAAACAGTAAAGAAAAAAAAAAGGAGGAAAAATGCACTATGATGTTTTATTTTAATAATCCTTTGCAGGCATGTGAGCCGTGGTCTGAGGGAGAAAAAAAAAAATAAAGAAGTTTCAGGCAAAAGGCACGAACAATACCGCCTTTAAACCCAAATCTGCAAACTTCTGAGAATATGCCCTCGTATTGAATACACCGGATTTCTCTCCCGAGCGAAGGGGAAGGTTTTGTTCGTTTGGACAGTCTTTGAATACTGTTCTAAAACTTCTTTCAAGTGGGAACTGAAGAGAGAAATGTTAAGTTCTGGGAGGAGACAATAAGTTAGCATCTTTGAGCGGGGTCCCTTGCATGCAAATCAGCCTTTTGGCAATTTGGGGAAGTTTAATTGGAAGGTGGAAGCGTGCAAAGATAAGGGAGCGGGATCGGTAGGAGCAGCCCCGCTGCTCGCTGCGGCTCCGGGGGGAGCCGGGCCCCGCTCCTCACCTTGCCCGGGGACCCCGGCTCAGCCCCCGGCCCGCCCCGTCGGGCATCGCCTCTCTCCCCCCGCTCAGCTCCCGAAGGTGTCTCGGAAATAAATCCCTCGCTCTGAAGTTTCTATAATTTTCACCTAATGAATTCTTGCCGCCCCTTCCCCCCCCGCCCCCGGGGCTCCGGGTCAGGCCTGGACGGCGCGTCCGCGGCTCTTGGCTGCGCGCAGCCGCTCCTTGGGATCAGCGCTCCTCATTTCCCACCGCCAGAAAAGGTCTTGAACTCAATTAATAGCTAATAATTATCCAGCCAGCCCCGCCGCAGCCGTCCTTAGCGGGGGGAGCGCGAGTAAAGCAGGCGCGGAACCGGCGGGGGCTCCGGGGGTAGCGGAGGCCTCCTCGGGGTCCCCTTGGGGACTTGGGCAGCTTTTTTGGGGGCTGAGCCCCAGCCCCGCACACCCAGAAGGAGGGGGCAGTGAGGGACACCCCCCGAGAGCTCCATGGGGGACTCGCAGGGGACAGGAGTCACCCCCAGAGCGGGCGCTGCTCTGCGAGGACGAGCGGAGAAATTCCCAATTCTGGCAGGGCAGCAAATGGAGTTTTGGGGTTCAGCCACCCTCTCGCCACCCCCACAACATTCAATTAAAGAAAATCCCCTGCTGGCCGGAGCCCGTGCGGGGCTGCGGGCCCGGCTCGGGGCTGCCGGGGAGGAGCGGGGGGTCCCCGGCCAAGGGAACCCCAAAACCGGAGCTGCGGGACGGGGAACGCGCCCCGGCCCCGCCGGCGGCTGCATCTCCCTGCGAGCTTTACACCGGGGGCAGTTCTGCTGATTCCGAGGGGAAAGGCGACACAGATCGTTGTAGCGCCTTCACAATTCGGCATCTCGGCTGGAAAATGCTGGACCGAAAATTGCCTCACCCATACCTGTGTCCCAGGGCCACTTCCCGCAGGAGAGAACCTCCCCAAAAATCCTGGGGGAAGGAGAAAGCACAGCCCTGAGAGACCGGGGGCTTGGGCTCTTTCCATGACAAAACTCTGCTGAATTACAGCGCCCGTCGTTTCCATTTTGCTTTCATTTGGCAAGCAATCTCCGGGCAAAAATATTTTGATCAAACGTCTAAAAAAATTGCTATAACTCCTTAATTTCCCTTCATTCCCGAGACCGTCACGATTAAAACTGCTGTGTTTACATCCCCAAAACTGTCTGCTCATGGGAGACAGCACTGCTCGATGTCTGACGATTGTAATTATAATCATGTTCAAGTTAGATATTCAAATGTAAATGGTGCTTTTCTTTTTCTTTTCCCCCTTTATTTTTCCTTTTTTTTTTTTTTTTTTTTACGACTTCTTATTTTAGGACATGAATTTTTACCTTCGGCGGGACCAGCAAGGCGCACTCTCGCGCCGTGGAGTGTAACGAATTCGGAGGAATTCTTAGAGCTGAACATGTTTTTTGAAAAATCTGAAATGGCAATTTACACGGTGTTTTTTCATGGCCGGAGAAGCCAGTGTTTTCTTCTAGAAATAAGGGAAAAAAATAGACTGATCACCTCATTTTGATGCGCAGACGGGTTTCAGTGGAGCTGGAATATCAGGGAAGAGGTGCAGGACAGTGGATGCAGGCACAGGTTATGCAGCGGTATTAATCTTTCCCCCTGTATTTCATCGCTAAGGGGACCAGCAAGAGTGACTTAATTTCTTTTTTTTTTTTTTTCCTGTACAAAATGCAGCCATTTCTGCCTTTCTCACTGGTGCTTGTTCCGGCGCTTCTCAAAGGTTTTCGGGTAAAAAAAAAATTAATTTAAACCAATGGGAGTGTAAATAGGTCACTTCAGGAAAGGGTCTGGCGGGTGGAGGATGTGAACCCGCACTGAGCTCCATCACCCTCTACCTGCGTGCAGAGCAGCTCTGAGCCACCCCGGGTGGCACCGGGGGGAGGACCCCGGCCGGGGGAGGGGAAAGGGGGGCCGCAGCCACCATTGGAAAGTTTGATTTTGGTTATTTTTATGTTTTTCGCCCCTTTCGTAGAGCCGCTGCTGGGAGCGCGAGCTGTCCCCGCCGCCTGGCCGGGCCGAAAGATGCTCGGCGGGGGCTCCCCGCGGTGTCCCTGTGTCCCCGCAGCCCCGGGGGTGGCCCGGGGCTCCTGGCTGTCCTTATCCGCCCCCTTGCGCCGGCTCCTCGCAGGGACCGGGGCTCGGGAGCGCGTCCCAGAGGTGTCGGAATTCCTTGGCAGCGGGGGATGCGAGGCGCGCTGCTCCATTGCGTGGGTGCGAGGCAGCTCCTCATCACCCCGTGGGTGCGCTCCCGCCGCTAATTAGCGGCAGATTAGGAGGGAAAATCCCCAGGGAAGCGTGTGACATTCTCAGAGCCTGATCCGCGACCCCGCGGAGCGCAGCCCTGTCCTGTGCCACCGGGCTCTTGCGTAGTTTAAAATACTAATTCCCGGTTTAATCCCGCCGCAACCGTGCGCAGAAACAAGGAGTGATTGATGCGAAAATCCTCGGCAAGGGGTTACTCGGGGCGTGCGGCAGCGCCCGGACAAGCTGGACAGGCTCAACCGTTTTAATCTTCTTTACTGATTGAAAATACTTGTGAAAAACAGCTCGCCAAGCTCCTTTCCCCTCTCCCGTGCCCCCGTGGGTGCCCACCCGAGCCCGGGGCTCCCGGGAGGGCCACGCGGGGAGCGGAGCCGGGCAGCTCCCACCTGGAGCGTGTTTTCCAGGCTTGCCTTGTAAAATGCCTGGGAACACATGGCTTGTGCTGGAGATACCAAGGAACCCACCCGTAAATTTCTGCCACTCCAGCGCCCCCTCCCCAGAGCTGCGGGGACCCCCCGACGCCGCGGGGGCTGCGCGATGAAATCTCCATTAGCGGGGCGAGGGTGGAGGGGATCAAATGAGCCCGAGCAGGCTCACCTCGGCACCGCCCGCTTCCCTGCGCCCCCAGACCCCACAGACGCCCCTCGGCCGAGCGTCCCCTGTCCCCTGGCACGCGTGTGCTGCAGAGGAGCTTGGCTGTTTCTTTCCCTGCGGGACACGGTTATTGAGCCTCAGTGGAAAATCGGCCGCCTCTGCTGGAGTGGTTTTCTCCTTCAGCCATCCCCGGGGTGCCCCAGGCTGGCCGTGGGCAGAGTTGCTGGGGAAGTGGCAGAGCACGGAGTGGCTCCAGGCCGGGCAGGGCCTCGGCTCCCTGCGCCGGCTCCTTGGCAGCCACCTGGCTTGACCCGGCAGCGCCGAGAAGCTTCCTGGCGCTTCTCCCTTCCTCCACGGTCATTAATTTGCCGTTCCCCGTGGAAGCGACACGCACTCAAACAGGTGCAGGCTGGCAAAGCCGGTGGCCACCGCGGGATGCTCGCCCGGCGGGACACGGGGGGAGCTTTGGGGATTCCGGGGGGGCTGCGAGGCTCTCCCTGCCCGGCCGCACACCTCGCTCGGGGCTTTGCTGAGCCCCAGGACCCCCTGTCCTTCCGCGGGGGGCTCCGAGCCGGGATGCAGCGAGGCACCCGTGGAGCCAGGGACAGCCTCGGTGGGAGCAGGAGCGTGTCCCGGACACGCTGTCCCCGAAGGGCCCGGGCCGCTCCCCGAGCTGGTTGGGCCCAAAGCGAGCTGGGGGAACGGGGCCCATTCCCGGGGGCGGAACCGCAGCCGCCCGCCCGTGCCCGCTGCGGGAAGGGATCCCACTCGTGTAGGGGATGGCAGCGTGTCCTTCCCCACACACACCGCAGCCCGCGGCCAGCACACCCCTGCACCGGCTCTTCAAATTCGTTCTTTTTTTTTTCCCTCCCACCACATTTTCGTCCTTTTAATTTTTTTATTTTAGGGGTTTTTTTCCCTCCCTTTCCCGAGCTGGCAAAGCGCCGCAGCCCGGCCTTGCCGCCTCGCTCCGTGCCCGCCGGTGGCTGCGGGAGCCCCGCTCCAGCCCGGCCGCTGCCGCCTCGGCCCGGCAGGAACGCGGCCGGAGCCGGGGAAGCGGCACGGGCAGACCCGGGGTGCCGGGGACAACCGGGGCAGCCCCAGCACGGCGGCTTTCGATCGCTGCTCGGTGGCTTCGTTTGCAGAAGCATCGCCTAAACCGTGGTCCCCCCGGACCCACCCCAACCTTACACCCCGAAAGCGTTTTGCCTCTCCCCAAATACCCCCGAGCGGCTCCGCTGGAGCGTGGCTGTTTCCCGCAGGAGCTGATTCCTGGGGGAGTCTGGATGATGGAGGTGCAGGGGGGTTTTGGCAAGAAAACAAAAGCCGGGGTTGTGCGGGGCTCGGGCTGCGGGGGCACGGCCGCGGTGCCCGCCCGGTGCTCCGAGCCCTCCGTGACCTTCGTTCCCCGCCTCGGGGACGGGGACGCGGCGACCGGGGCATCCTCCCCTGGCCAGCCGCTGGTCTCCCGGCTCTATCCGGTCTTCTGCCAGAAGACCGCTGCAATAACAGCGAGAAATAACCCGGGACGACGCTTTCAAACTGAAATCCGCCCGTCCCGGGAGCAGCTCGGTGGGGGACGCGGGGACAGCGAGCGTCCAGGATGGCTGGAAGAAATATTTCAATGAGTTGGAAACACTCGAGCTCCTGTTTCACCGGTGAGGCTGGGAAGAGCTTGTTTTTCCAACCTCGGGGTGCCCGGCGCGCCGTGGAACGGCGTCCTCGAGGCAGGAATTCACAGGCACCGCTTCGGCATTTTAGGCGACACGTGGCTCCGAGTTCCCTTCAAACGGATTTATTTTATTTGGCCTCCTGCTCCCCCACCCTTCCCTCGAACGCCGGCTCCTCGGTAGCATCTGAAAGGCCTCTGCTCCCATTTGCAATTAAAGAGTTTATTGAGGAGGGGAAAACCGGTAATTAGCAGGAATATTCCCCCCCTCCCCAGTTCCACCTGCAGGGCAGGAGTGCAGCTGGCGGAATGGCTTCCAGCAGGGACCTGACGCACCCACACAAGTTTTGCTTTGTTTTTTTTTTTGCGGTGCCCTTCGGTGCGAGGGCTCCCCGGGATGGGTCCGCAGCTCCAGCGCGGAGCGCCGCGCTGCCCTCACCCCAGTATTTTATGGAATGTTTAAGACGACGCGCGTTTCTCCCTCTCTCCATATTAATCTCATTAAATCCTACCTTTCAACCTTCTTCCGTGACCATCTGACCTGGCCACTTGAATTAAAATAGTGCTTTCTCCGCAGTCAAAGCCAGCACATCAATCACCGGCTATTTACACTTCGCTCCTCTCTTCAAAGCGGCTCTGCCCCAGCGCTCGCTACGTCCGCTCGGGGGGGGCTGCCAGGTCCTGGGGGGCTCCCCGGCGCTCCGGGGGTGTCTGTCCTTCCTCTCCCCCCTTTCCTCGGGTGTCTGGCGGCTTCCCCCGTCCCTGGGGAGCGCTGCCTTCCACCTGAAAGGCAGAGCAGAGCGGCCGCCCTCCCTCCCCGACCCCTCCCGGCGGGCGCTGCCCGCGGGGTGCGGGGCCCGGGGCCCTCCCGGCGGGGCTGCCGCGGAAAACCGAGGCTNTATAGGATGGCACCTTGATCCTTAAATATTGTCCAGTGTGTAAGGTCAGTGTGCGGAGGGTTAGGAGCGGAGAGGGCTGATTTTTCTTAAAGGGGCAGATCAGGGGAAGGCTGTGATGGTGCCGGCAGAGANATTTGGCCTCCTGCTCCCCCACCCTTCCCTCGAACGCCGGCTCCTCGGTAGCATCTGAAAGGCCTCTGCTCCCATTTGCAATTAAAGAGTTTATTGAGGAGGGGAAAACCGGTAATTAGCAGGAATATTCCCCCCCTCCCCAGTTCCACCTGCAGGGCAGGAGTGCAGCTGGCGGAATGGCTTCCAGCAGGGACCTGACGCACCCACACAAGTTTTGCTTTGTTTTTTTTTTTGCGGTGCCCTTCGGTGCGAGGGCTCCCCGGGATGGGTCCGCAGCTCCAGCGCGGAGCGCCGCGCTGCCCTCACCCCAGTATTTTATGGAATGTTTAAGACGACGCGCGTTTCTCCCTCTCTCCATATTAATCTCATTAAATCCTACCTTTCAACCTTCTTCCGTGACCATCTGACCTGGCCACTTGAATTAAAATAGTGCTTTCTCCGCAGTCAAAGCCAGCACATCAATCACCGGCTATTTACACTTCGCTCCTCTCTTCAAAGCGGCTCTGCCCCAGCGCTCGCTACCTCCGCTCGGGGGGGCTGCCAGGTCCTGGGGGGCTCCCCGGCGCTCCGGGGGTGTCTGTCCTTCCTCTCCCCCCTTTCCTCGGGTGTCTGGCGGCTTCCCCCGTCCCTGGGGAGCGCTGCCTTCCACCTGAAAGGCAGAGCAGAGCGGCCGCCCTCCCTCCCCGACCCCTCCCGGCGGGCGCTGCCCGCGGGGTGCGGGGCCCGGGGCCCTCCCGGCGGGGCTGCCGCGGAAAACCGAGGCTAAAAACCCCGCAAACACCGACAAACCCGAGCCGGGGATGAGGAGCGAAACTGCGGAACGCTGGAAAAATTCTGCTAGAAACACGAGAAATACCGACAAAACACAACAGCGCAAGTTCTGTTATTTTAAAAGTTATTATTTTTCAAGTTAAGCAACCCCCCCCCGAGCCGAATGGGGAGAAGAAAAA
>VWZS01010194.1:112928-173170 GCA_013397075.1 Rhabdornis inornatus | reverse complement strand
TATTATTATTATTATGATTATTATTACTATTATTATTATTACTACTGCTATTATTTAGTTTCTGTTTCACTCTGCCTCTGTGCGAAATATCTGGAGCTGCACAAGTTCCAGCGCAGTCTGTGCCCCGCTGGAAACTCCGCTCGTAGCGCTCGGAGGAGGCTCGGGCGAGCAGCGGCGCCCGCTCCGCTTCCCTCGCGTGTTTTCCACGGGAGCCCCCGGGGGGACCCGGGGCCGCTCAGAGCCGGGCGTGGGGCGGGGGGGACACGCGGCACAGCCGGGGACACGGCCAGGGCTCTGCAGGGGGNCCCCAGGTGTTTGGGGACAGCCCTCACCGCAAACCCCGTCCGGGGTTCAGCTTCTCCCCGCGGCTGCCGAGGGGTCACGGGCTCTGCAGTTCCCACACGTGGGCTCCGGGGTTGATTTTGTCGTTCAAGTTCGTCATTTCGGAGCCTTTCCACCCGCCAAGGTCAGCGGGCAGGGCTGGTGCCGCCCCCCGGGATGGCCGCAGTCGCCCCTTCCCGGGGAGGACACCCCCGTTCCAGGGGGGACCCCTCTCCAAACCCAGCCACTTTTCCTCACAAAGTCGCTTTTGTCGCCGGGTTTGTCGCCGGGTTTGTCCCCGAGCTCCGGCCGCCGCTCCTGTTTTGCGGCCGCCACGCAGCAGCCCCAGGCCCCGGCGTTTACCTTGGTGTCGCGACATTTTCCATCGCTCTCCAGGAATGTCCCCCTGTCCCCAAAGCATGTCCGTGTGTCCCCCGAACACCTCCCTGGGCTCTGCGGGCACCAGCGCTGCTCAGGGCCGGATGGGTCACTCTTTAGTCAACATTGTCACCCCATCGCTGGGGCGTTTTTCGGGAAGTTCTTTAAATTAATGCAGGGATTTTATTTTACTCCATTTTATTTTTTCAATAAACATTCGTTTTAAGCGTCCCCGTTCAAATAATAACTTTTTTAAAAAGTCGTCACTTATTGTTTGGCTTATTAAAGTGAAGAATGATTTTCAGCGAGCTCTCTTGGCTGGAAAAGCGAAGTTCAATGGTTAAATAAGGCAGAATATTTCACTTTTACTTTTGTTTTCCTTTTCTTTTTTTTCCCTTTTTTTCTTTTTCCTCGCCTCTCCTTCTCTTTCTTTTTACTTCTCGAAAAGGCCCCGGATTTTTTACAGATGTGCCCCGGGCAGGTTCAGTGCGGGTTTTTACAGATGTGTCCCCGGTGGGTGTGATGCGGATCCGGCCGCGTTTGAACGCGGGTGGGACCCTCCACGCTCCCCCCGTGAGCTCTCAGCGAGCTCCTGCAGCTTAAGGGCTAAAAGATTTTCGGTGCCTGAGTGTCTCAAGAGCTCGGGGAAGAGCTGGGAGCTCGGCGGCCGGGAGCGAGCCCTTCCCGGCGGCCGGAGCTGCGGCCGCGGCCCCGCGAACGCGCCTGGAAGCGCCTGCTCGGAGGCTGAGCCCTGATTAAAATCAGGTGTTTAATACAATACAAGGCCCAACGGTTTATGGGGTTTCAGCCGAGGATTTTTTAGGGATCACGGTTCAAAACAGTAGTCCAGAGCTAAGGTTTCAATATCCCAGGAGTATTTATTTGCCAAACAGATTAAACACGGACACGAGTGTGGGATCTCGCTGTGCTTTCCCCGGCGAGTAGCGACAACTCCTCTCACCTCTCGGGACCTTCCCAGCTCGCTTTCCCGGGTGCTGCAGCCCCGGGAGCGGCTGCGGGTGCGGGGAAAGCCCGCACGGCCCCGGAGCGCGGCCGCCGAGCCGTGCGAGGCAGCGGCACGCGGGGCTTTAAAAACACGCCGTGCTGCAGAATTTCGTTTCATTGGACAATATTTTAAGCAGATGTGAGGCTCCGCTGGGAATTCGACAGTATTGCCTGCCTGGGAAAGGGGGCGAACGCGTGTGCGCTGGGGTGGGAGCGGAATTCTCGGCGATTTCAGCCCCACTCACACCGGGAGAGCGGCAGGTACCGGGGCCAGCGGAGCTGAACCGGAGCCGGGAATGGTTCTCGCTCGCTTTGTGGCTCCCGGCCGGGCTGGGAGCTTTTAGAAATGGCTGTAAATCAAAAGATGGGGCTCGCTTAGGGTGCGGGGAGGCGCAGCAGCCCCGGGGGTGCCGGCGCCCAGGTGAGCGCTGCCCCCGCATCCCCCGGCTGTGCCCGCGGCTCCGGGGGCTCGGCCACCCGCAGCCCCGGAGGGGATCAGCGGGACCGGCAGGTCGAAGGCCACACCGTGCCCCCGGCTCCACGGGCCTCGTCCTTCCGCGAGAAAATAAAATCTGGGTGAGTGGGGAGAAGGTTCTGCAGCAGCCGGGGGTCTCGCTGCTGCTGGCAGAGAGAGGATGCAGAGCAGGGGAATAACACAGGAGCTGGGCGCTGCACGCTGGAAGCGAATTCGTTTCCTTTCGAAATCCCTGAATTTCAGAGTACAAATACAACACCGAGCTGCACACGGCTGAGCAGGATCGCAGGCTCTTCAATAAATGCTCGTGCTGGCAGACGCTGGCTGATATTTCTGCAGCCCCGTTTGCTTTTCACTGTTAGGAATAGGACCGAGGCAGACTTTAGGGCTGGAGTTTTCAGGCAGAGCTGGTGCATCCTCCGGGCAGGCTGGATTGGCAGGAAAATGGTTGTGAATCCAGCCCTGCCGTGCCCGGCACCGATTCCTCGTTTTCAGGCTTCGCCTTCGAGGAGAGAACAGGCTTCCCGTTTACTGATATTTTATTAATTTGATTTTAACTAAGGCTGGTGAGACAGTGAAGGGAAAAGGAAGAGGAGCAAACGCAGAGCTGGAGCCCAAGCGCCGGGAAGTGGCGTTTGTGCTCCCGCAGACGCTTCCAAAGCTGCAACGCACGGAGGAGGGAAATTTATGGCGCTTTAGGGCTTTTAGATTTTTTCCCCATCTCCAAAACTCTCTCTCTGCCCTGTCCCTACGCAGATCCCCGGGCCCGGGGAGCGGAGGGAGGCCCCGAGCGGCCGCGTTGTGCCCGGCCCGCTGCCCTGCCCTCGGTGACCGGGATGTCCCCAAAGCTCTCCCGAGCTGCAGGTGCGGGGCCAGGGCCGCCACCGCCGGGCCCCCGCCGTGCCTGGGTCCCCCCCGTCCTGCCCCGGATCTGTTCAATTAGGCAATTAGGGATGCTGGGCAGGGAAGGGGGGTTGATCCGCTAATTAAGGTGATGCGTAATTAGCGCTTCAAAAAAAACGCCAAGGATTTGAGATCACTTTACTCTTAATTTTATTTTTTTCCTCCCTAAATTCTACAAATATAATGTATAAATTCCCCCACTCGTCCCGCGTGGGTTATTTGGGAAAAAGCACAGAGGGAACAATTGCGGGGCACGTCCTCCCCTTGGCCTGGGCAGGAACTTGGCAAGCGGGGGCACCGAGCTGGGGCTTTGGCGAGGGGCACTGGCTGCTCTCACCCGCAAGCAGCGGGTCCGAGGTGCCAAAGTGCTGCAGGGATCGGGGTTTGGGGTCTGGCCCTCGCTCCCGGGAGCGCTCGTGGGTGTCCGAGCAGCTCGGATGAGGTGCGTGTGATGTCCATCCACGCGTGGTCGCGGCACGGGGCACTGGCGTGACTGCATGGAAACACAAGTTTATAAAGTGCGTCAGAGAAGGGCACGTTATCCCAATTTCGCCGAATTCCCGATTTCACTGAATTCCCGTTTCCTGTAAAACCTCCGTGCCGGTGCAAGTCGTGTCTGTGCAGGGGCGTTTGTCTGTCGGGCTGGCAGCGCACATACAAAGGTCTTACAAGACGCAATAAAATCACAGCTACTGTATGGTCACGAACCAGAATGTTCTGTGCAGAAATCGGACTGAATCTGTGTTTGAAAAAACTTCCCCGAACACCTAAACCTGTTTTATTTTTAGTCTTTACACTGGGACTGTTGTGTGAGTTCAGGGATAGCAGAGCAGGTCTTTAATGAGTTGGGGGGATAAAAATAAAACCAACATTTTCCTGCTATTACAAATACCTGGGGAGGACACTGAGGTCGGGAAGGGCACAGAAATGCCCTCCTGCCCGGTGTTCAGCCCCACGTTAGCGGGGTCAGAGAGCCCCGAAAGCAGCCGGGTTGGGAAGAGGCGGCCGGGATGAAGCGCAGCGCACCTGGAGCGCGCACAATCCCAATCCCCGCTCCCTCGCAGGCAAAAGGCAAGGCAGGAGCTTGGATTTCACACCACGGCAGCGCTGTCATTCATCGCTGCCGCTCTCTGCAATGATGCCCCGGCTCCTCGGGCGGTTCTGCCGGAATCCTCCGGCCCCGCTGCGCCGGGTTCCACCTGCCCGCCGGGCTGCGGGCTCCAATCCCGCAACCTGAAGGGAATGCCACGGGAATCTCCTGTGCCGCAGGGAAATCGCCTCGCCAGGCGCGGCTGCGCTCATTCGTGTTTGCAAAGCAGCCGGAGATTCTCGCAAGGAAAGGCCCTGTTGAGTGAGAAGTGTTATTATTGTGATTATGGCTATGATTATTACGGCTTATGTGTTTTATAAAAGCTCTGTGCTATTTAATACGGTGCTTTAAAGACAAAGGCCTGAGAAGTTTGCAAACACGAAGGAGGTGAGGCTCAGGAGCCACCTGGATGGTGGGGAATGAGTTGTTATCCTCCGGCAGGGCTGGGGAAGGGAGGAGGTGTGTGCAGTGACTTGTGCAGGATCCCTGCCCGCTCCTGGTGACAGCGCCAGGAGGAGAATCCACGTTTTTCAGAGCTGCTTTTGCCCTTCTAACTGTAAAATTTACATTCTCTCTGTTTATCATTATTTCCCCCCTTCTTGTTGCATTAAAACTTCTGCTGTGTGAAATGGTTTAGTGGAAGAAAAACCTGCATTTCCAACGCAATTCTATGGCGCAGGGCTGATGGCACCTGGGATTGTCTGTGCCCTCTGTGGGCCAGGACAAGCTCAGGCTTTGTTTCCACAACCTGCTGCCTCTCCCCTATTACTGCAGGTGTTTATTTTTTTCCCCAGTTAGAGATTATTTAAATGACAAACTCGTGCGACTCTGAACGCTAACGGGAAACATCCAAATCTTGGCTGAGTAATGGTTTTCTCATGCCTGTTTCCCAAAAGATATCGTTCATCCCAGGGGGGTGAGAGCCCAGCACATCAATAAATGCATGTCCACAGTGTCTGTCTGCAGCTGGGGATGGACACATCCGAAGGGGATGTGCAAACACATTTGTTCCACTCTGGGTAACAGCCTGTTGATATGGCATCCCTCTCCAAAATTCCTGCTGGGCTTTCTGATCTTAAATATACCTCTTTTTTTTAATTTTTTTTTTTTCTGGTGGAATTTCATATCAGGGATGTTGGAGTGGAAAAGATCTACGAGCTTATTATTTCTTTTATTTTCCTAATGGATTTTCATGCATCAGTGCTAGCTCCTCATGGCTGTTTATTTTCATTTTTATTGCAGTTGGGTTTGCGTGGTGCAGCATCCAAATCCGTAACGGAGTGTCCCTGTCCCAAGGAGGATTTTTTCCTCCTCTTCCTTCCCTGAGAGATGGCACCTTCTTTGCTCATAAAAATGAAATAAGACTTTCATGGCTGCACTAAGTGTGCATCATGTGTCTGAATGCTCATACCCTGAATAAGGAGATTTTTTTATCTTTGGGTTTGTTTTATTTTTTTCTGTAATTGGAAAGAAACGTCCCTGCAGCAAGGGATGTCTTGGTGGATAGGTTTGGAAAATGAACTCCTTTTCCATGGATTTAAGTGCTTCTCTGTGCAGAGGTGTACAGGACAGCGGGAGGAAGGAAAGTTTCTCTTCAAGGGTGGCTGAACTTCCATCATATGCTCTAAAAGAGGTGTTTTACCCAAATTTATAAAAAAATAGTTAATAAGGTGGGCTTTTGTGTACCACTGAACCCACTTTTGTGCTGCAAACGAGGCCACTGGTCCTCTTCGGGAGACATTTGCCAGGTGAAAATGGACTGAGACAGCCAAATTATTTCCAGTAGGCCACAGAATAATGCTCCCATCACGGTAAATCTTGCTCTGCACTGAGCTGGTGTGGAAAGACTTTGTCTTCTCTTCACCATTCCCTTTTTGTAATTATATTAGGGACAGGAGTGGGGCTGGCTGCACCACAGCCCTCCCCAAAGCAGGGGCTGCACAGGCACTGGGGGTGAAGTGTCAGCCCAAGAAAAACCAGGTGCTGATTTATTTTTGCCTCGATAGTTTTACATCTTTCAGGTGTTTTGCTTTAAGGTGCAGTTTGGGAGGTGGTGGTTTTTCGATTTTTTTATTTTTTTGGCTGCTCTGTTGTTCTTGGCTTGGGAACTCTCCCAGCAGAGCCCTGAGACACAATGCCCTGGCCTCAGCTATTGGGATCAATTTAGCCATCATTACCAGATAACGCTGTCAGCCCGTTTGAGATCCATATTTGTTTAATAGTTAATGTTCTGGACAAAATGCAGAAGGGTGGGGAGAAGTCAAACTGCACTGAATGCTCTGCTTATTTTATATCCACTATAACTATTTTTGTCCATGAAAATTGGCTTAATTATATCAATGGAATGTTTCTTTTTCAATTCTGTAGGCAATTAGTCCATCTTGCTGGCTGTAATTTATTTTAATAAAAAAATAAACCAGTGGCGTGTTCAGTTCCTCATCCCCTGGGGACAAATGCGATTGGTGTGTTTAATTTCATTAACTACAATGCGGCCTACTGGAAAAATGTATAAAATCAGCTTTATACAGCTTAAACACTGGCATTTGAAACAAATCATTACTGCATTAGCTGTCACCCTGGTAATTCTAGAATCCAAGACAAAAATATTATAGCTGTTTTTATAACCCTCTGCAAATACACTGTTAAAATAATTTGTAATCATTTTTTAAACATGGCCTGATGTTTTCAGTTAAAATATCTTATCACCACCAGAGAAGGTTGGCTATTCATTATCGCATGGAGGCTTTATTGAATGATTCATGGGTTGCTTCCCCAGCAGAAAATCCCCTCCTGTCTGCCTGAAGCTCCCTGGTTTGGACATGGACTCTCAGCACTCAGGATTTTTTTGAACCAAATATGTGTTGCTCCAGTTGTATTTCCAGTTTTGGGAGGGCAAGTGCAAGGAGCAGTTTTATCAGCAGTGCAGATGAGGAATATTCAAAAATTCAGCATCATTTCCACCACCACCACCTCCCCTCCTACAGCTTTTCTTTCCATGAGACCCAGTGGGGAACATCCTAAAACCAGCTCTGGGGTGGGAGGGAAGAGCTGAGGCTGTGCCCATCCCCCTCTGTGCTCCCAAAATGAGCCCTCAGCCCTAATTCTGTGAGGTTCAGGCCAGCACAGCCCGTCTGAACCCAAATCCTCAACATACACACATCCAAAACACACACTTTGGTTCACACTGGGCGCCCCTCACTCCACCAGGGTATTTTTCAGACGCCACAATCCGGCCACAAAACTGCTCATTTCTATTTTAAAATGCATCTTTTCCCTGTGCCAGAGCACCCAGGGCTGGTTTAAGAGATGTGTAACCCTAAGGCTGGGCACAGCACCCGTGCCTGATCCTGAACTTAAACTGGTAAAACTTAAACTGGTAAAACTAAAACTGGTAAAACTCAGGATTTCTTTTTTAAATGAGAGGCCAGATCCCCGACTCATGTAAATCAGCATCAACATCAATGAACCTAATTTTCAGCAGCTGAGGACACGGCCCCAGAGATTTGTGTGCATGTGCATAATAAAATGTACAAATATGGGTCTATAACTGCTTTAAGGGGGTTCACTTTCAGCGGCTGCAGATCAATATCTGATGCAGAAATGCAGTTTGGCTCGGGTTGGTTTTTCCCCTTAACTTAAGGAATGATCAATTCTGTAACCTCAGCATTTTTTAGACAGATTGCTATTTTCTGAAGTGGCAAGGACTTCCTTTCCAGGGGAGTAATCCACAGAGGATGGGCCACACTGGACATGAGCCATCTGCTCCCTTGCACGCACTCAGCTTTATTTATTTCTTCTCCCTTCCCCTGCTGTCATAACCAGTAGTTCATTTTCTTTCCCTATCTTTAACTTTACAGCAGCGGCACCTTGTTGGAAGTGATAGCAATTTATTGTTTTATTGGTGTGGCAGGGATGGAAAAAAATCAGCTTTATTTCCTACTCAGTATGAAATCACTTCAAGGGGACTAAAGGAGCTCAGGGCAGTTTCTCTCCTGGGTCTGGAGGGCACAGAGTGGTGCCAGTGCCTGTGGAGGGTTGGGTTGGGATCACAGCTCTCTCTTGGGCTCTGTGGGGTGTCTGGAAAACTGCAGGATGAGGGGAAAAAATAAAAAAAAAAGAGATTTTTCCATCATTGCCACAGAGCAGCTTTACCTGAGTTTAGGCTCAGGATTAAGCTGGGACCAGCTCCAGGCAGGGACTGGCCCCCAGCTCCAGGGCTGTGTTAGCAGAAGTATTTCTCCTCTTTCTCTGGGGTCAGGATTTGTTGGTTGGACAGAAATGCAGGAAGTTTGAGCCGAAGTTTTGCTCTGAACATGGAAAAGTTGCCGGATGGAGCAGTGCTGCAGTGGGGGCAGCTCCTGTGCCCTGTTATTACAACAAAACCAACTTGGAGTGCACTGAAACAACATTACCTGCTCCAGGATGCAGGACAAGCAGGAATTTGGCATTTCACTGAGCTGACAAAGTAACTTTCCCAGCTTAAAAAAATAATTTCCCCTCAGCTGCTCCATCTGTGAAATGGGAGGGATGCACTCGCTGTGATTTCTGGACCAGCAGTGTCTCATTAATCACCTTTGTGTTGGTCCAGCTCCCACCGAGGTCCTTGGGATGATTTTGTTGAATTTGCTGCACCAGATTTTTCCCTTTTTAAAATTAGTTTCATATTTGGCTTAAAATCCTTCATTCCATCTCAGACACTAATAAAAAAAAGCTTTTGTTTATTTGTAGTCTGGCATTTTCTTTGCTTTCAGGACAGTGTTTAGTGTTTTTTATTTCACGGCAAATGGACCTTTTGGGCTCAATCATGTAAATGAATTTTTAAATGGCTGTGCTGCGAGTTCATGTAGTATAAAATCGCTCCACCATTTATTTTTTCTGTTTATAGAAAAGGACTGGTTTCATTTTATATTTTATTGCCTCGATAAAGAACCTGCACAACTTGCGAGTGATCATATATTTTATTTCAGAATTATCACATAGGGATAAAATAAATTTCAATCCCTACATGGCACAACAGGCAGATTTAAAAGGAGTTGATACCTCGTGGAGAACTTTGAAAAGCCCTTTGCTCAGCAACAGTTCTGCTCATGTGTCCCATACAGGAGAATAAAACCAGATCTTGGTTACTTTGGGAGTTCTTAAACGTTTCCTGCTAGAATTCCAGGCAAGTCTTTATCCAGGGAAAGTTCAGGACAGAATTTGGTCCTTTGTCCTCTGTTGCTGATAGTGTTTATTAGGGAGGGATTTTCTCAGGTGAGCCTGCAGGAAATCCAAGTTATCTGCACTGGTGTCCTCAAGGAAATGCCTGAGGAGCTACTGATGCTCCCTCAAACATTCAGACATTCCTGGTTTTCCACACAGATGCAATATTTGGGCAGCTGAGACCTTTTGGGTGATCCTAGTGCTTCCTGAAATAATGTGTTGTCTGGGGTTTATGATTATTTATATAAAAATGGGTTCACCTGTGAAGCAAAGAGACACCAACCCGAGCTGTCCCCAGGGAATCCCTGCTGGGCTCCACAGCTGCTCTGAGCAGGTGGATGATGCAGATGTTCCACGTTTCCAAGTGTGTTTTTCATTTCCTCTCTTAACCCACTCTTGACTTTTTAAGTCCCATTTCAGATAAAGAAGCCATTTTCGGGTGGCTCTGGAGGGAGTGTGGGTGTCCCCAAGGTTGGTGTCACATCTCCAGCCACAGCCAGACGGTTTCTCCCATGGCCTGGAGTCGATTCCCAGCTAAATATTGATTTTTGGAACAGCAGTATCTGTTGCAGTGGATCAGGGGAAGGAGCCCAACACCCATCTATAAATCTTTTTGTACCCAATGGACAGTAACCAAACAGGTTTTTTTTATTATTATTATTATTAAGTATCATGGTTTAGCAGTTTGGGAAATAAGTCTGAAGTCGTTAAGCAGAGAAAACTCTACTGCAGAATTAATTCCACTCAGCACCTCCTTGGCGTTCCTGTGGCTGTGATATCCAGGGGGTTTGTGTTACATTTGTGTTATATTTATGTTTGTGTTATATTTGTGGTTTATGTGTGTTATATTTGTGTTGTGTTACATTTGTGTTGCATTTGTGTTATATTTGTGTTGTGTTATATTCGTGTTACATTTGTGCTATATTTGTGTTACATTTGTGCTATATTTGCATTATTCTTGTGCTATATTTGTGTTATATTGGGGAATTTGGCTTTTCAGGCCAGGAATCAGGAGCTGCAGGCTGGGCTGGGGGAGCTGAGGTTCTGCTGGGTCAATGGCTCAGCCCCAATCCCACACCCGGAGAAAAAGCTCAGAGAAATGTCCCTGCCCACCTTTCCTGCCTGAGAATTCCTGGTTATTTACTGCAGAACCCAGAGCTTTGGTACATGAGGTGGGGGGAAAGTGAAATTGTGGGAGATTCCTGGAGCCCTGCTTTGGTTTGAGCCCTCTTTTCTCTCCCTGTGAAAATCCCCAGGGCAAATTGAGGCTCATGTCCAACTCAACAGCAGGAACTGGGAATTCCAGGATGGAATTTTGCCTTTCCCCCTGTGCAGCTCTTCAGGTCCTTGAGGGAACCTTCCCCAAGGCTGGGCTCACCATCAAAATCTCACTGCTGGGAGCCCTGGTGGATCCTGGTGCTCTTCCCATGGACTTTGGAGCAGGTCCTGGAGGCCCTGGAATCTTTGGGGCATCCCTGGGTTTCCATATAAAGAGTTTCTCCTTCTGTCTGAGCCCCTGTGTAGCTCTGGTTGATGATTAACCACCAAGGAGCTGGGGTAAAATGGATTTATCTCCACAGAAAAAAAAATTAGCCCTGCCTTTGTCTCTACTTCTAAAGTTATTCTGGTGTGATTTGGCTTTTAAATATTTGTAAATGCGCTTCCTGGTTTGGGTTGTTTTTGGTTTTGGTTTTGTTTTTTTTTGTTTTAATATCTGCAATTCATAGAGTTCTGTGCCTGATTCTTCTCAAATATCCAAGAGCAATGTGTACTTCTGCCCCCTCAGAATCCCAGCATAGGTGTGATGATCCCATTGCCAGGCAATGTTGTGGAAATTAAAGAGTGAAGAGACAGCCTGGAGGACTTCCATGTCAATATATATATTTTACATCTCGGTTTCTAATTATAACTCTGCAAGGAGTTTTATTCTTGCTTACAGTGGCAGATTCTTAATTTTCATTTTTAATTCTTTCGACAATATGGCACGTTTAAAATGAGAAGAAGCCCCCAAAACAGCCCTGATGATGTATCTACGTAGAGGTTAAATATTGGCAGAGTGGCCTTTTAGATCCTCGTGCTTGCATTAGAACAAAAAAAACCAACAACCAGCACTCTTGAAAAATTACTGAATTCTCCTTGCAGTGTCGGGTTCCAAGATAATGATGTGTCTGTGTGTGAAAATATTAAATTGCAATAACATGCAGAGTGAGTGGCTTTCTGAATGGGGTATTCAGTTCACAGCTTGGACTATACATAAAGCTAGTGAGTGACAGAATACAAATGGTGTCATAAAACATCAGGGGAATTTAGAGCCAGCCTCAATCTTTTTGATCTATATTCTATCTGTGGAGCTCTCCCCATCTATCTTTAGTTAATGAAACAGTTAAACAGATTTAATTATTTATCACTGTTTAATGTCAGGAGTTATAAAAACAGATTGCGCTTCCCCCCACACACTTCAAGGTATTAGAAGGGCTCTCAATGTCTTCACCGAAGTCTGGGATGTTTCCTGTGCACAGACAGTGCTTTAAAACAGGTTTTTAAATGTTTTTAAGCCCCAATTGTTTGGTGACAGCAGTTGCTGAGTTTCCTTGCCTTTATTCCTGCAACTTGGCTTGTTTCTTGCACAAACTGCTTTCATTCTTCCCAGAAAACAGAGAGAAATGAAAATTCTGTCTCACTGGAGATGCGGAATGGAGCAGAACAGGGCAGGTCTGGGAGGGTGGGAATGACCCACCTCTGACAGGGCCCAAAACTGAAAAATCACCCAAATCCCTGCAAAATCTTCTTCCTCTGCACCCCAAAATCAGCCAAAATCTCTCTCGAAAGAGAGCTCTGCTAACCACCGTGTCTGAGCGTGTTCCTGTGGTTCCCTATTGCCCACCTCTGTCACGTGTGGGTGTGTATGAAATATTTCATGGAATTTCTGATCCCAGCCCCCTCTGGAATGCTCGTACCTGTGGGTCTCATGTTTCCTAGGAGGAAATTTCAGCATTGCCACCCCCCAGGAGGACACCAGGCTCCTGCCCTGTCCCTGCCAGAGCTGTTGATTGTCCCCTCCTGAGCTTTCAGCCCGCGTTTGTTCCTGAACCTCATCTGCTCATTCCAGGCTTTGGGATCCCCCTCAGCCCGACCACCTGGGTCTCCTCTGTTGGCAGCTCTGATAAGAAATCATTCTTCTCCACCTGAGCTCCCCCTTTCCCCGTGGTTTTAGGTTGCTCCCCAGCCCTGACAGACTAGCCTCGTTCAAAGAGAAGCGTGGAGGAGGCTGCAGGTCCCACTCAGGGCCAGGGGTCCATTACCAGAGGACTGAATCCTGTTGGGGTCTCCAGGGAGGCTCCCCTGCTCAGCCCACCAGACAGAGTGTGGCATTGTGAGCTCAAAGGGCAGGGGGATAAAGGAATCCAGCCCTGCTTTTCCCTGACAAAGAGACCTCAATACTTTTGTTCAGTGCAAAATGGAAAAATGCTGCTGGGTTTGCTCCCAAAGCCACCGGGGGCTTCACGCCCAGAGGGCTCTGCCTGGCTGCCAGGGGAGAGGACTTTGCAGGTGAAATGAGATTAAAAAAGCCTCTCTGTGCCAACACCTGAGAGATTTTGGGCCTTGCCAGAAGAATGGAAGGCGCCAGCCCGGGGTAGCCCCCCTGTGCTGCAGGGACGGGCAGGAGAGCCCAGCTCTGGAAACCCAACCCTTCCTGTGTGCCAGGCTCCCTTCAGTGCTCCAGGGCTGTCCTTTGGGTGCAGGTGGCTTAGGGGCTGCTCCAGCTACTGCTCCAGCTACTGCAGGGAAGAGCCACTCCTGGGCAGCCAAGTGATGCCCTTTATCCCTCAGTGACCTGCCCCAAAACCCTTCCAGCTGCAGAGAACTCCCTGTGCTGTGGGGTCCCACTTGGTTTGGGATGTAAGAGAAGGTTTTGTGTTGTAGGCATCAGTGGGAACGTGTGAGCTAAGTTTGGAAGCATCTACACATCTAAATTCTAAACTTGCTGTTTGAAATGTGAGTTGGGGCACTCACATCAAAGTGAAAGTCAAAAATCATAAAACCAGAATGGTTTGGGTTGGAAAGGACCTTAAAAATCTTCTAGTTCCAAATCCTTGATAAGGGCAGGGACCCTTTCCACTGTCCCAGGGTGCTCCAAGCTCCATCCTTGGACACTTCCAGGGATCCAGGAACAGCCACAGCTTTTCTGGGCACCCTGTGCCAGGTCCCACCACCCTCACCGGCAACAATTCCTTCTGTATATCTAACATTAATTTCCTCTCTTTTGGTTCAAAAATGATACCTTTAATTTTCCCTGGTGCCTGGACCTGCCCAGTGGAAACATTTCCCTCACTGCAGCTTTTGCAGTGGTGTTTTCCTGCAGCTCCTGAGGGGCAGGTGGCACAGATGGGTCTGCCAGAGGTCACTCCTGTGGACAAACCTTCCCCTGGTGTCACAGGGACATCATTTAGAACACCCCAGATGTCTCAACGGGAGGCAAATCATAATGTCATATTAAAAATATTGTTAAATTATTGATTATTATTTAGCCCAGCCTTCAGATGTGATGGAGTGGTGGCTGTAAATGCCCTGACTGCTGTAGGATGGGAGAGATGTGGCTGTGAAATGGAGAAATGTGACAAATTTAATTTGGGAAGTACAGCCCTGGCTGTGTTCCAGCAGTGAGGTGCTGACACAGAGTCCTGATGCTCCCATGGACTTTTGCTGCTGCTGCCAGGTGATAATTCCTAAAATATTTGAGTAAAATGTTGTCCCAAATAGGACCTTTCAGTATTTTGGGTGTCTTAACCACAGAGAGCAGTGTCCCAGGGCAAACTCCTGGAAGGAAAGGGCAGAGGGGACAGATGATGCCATCTCTAAAGGACAACACGAGAGAATATCTAAAATTGTTTTTTTTTTCTGAATGAATTTTATCTCCGCAATTATTGTAGGAGCAGCTTCTGGCAAAAGGAGTTTTTGGGAGCCAAGTGCTGGAATTTTGCACCATGGGACAAACAGCAATTGTGTGACTGGCTTTGCAGGAGGGGACAGGAGGGGTGGTGGCATCTTCCAGTTGTAGAAGGCAAAACTGTTCATAAGGGAAATGAACTCTGAGAGTCATTTTGCAGTTGCAGGAAAAGCCCAGGTTCTATCCCTGTACCTTGACCTAAACACCATAAAGATCCATAATAATAGAAATTAGAATTAAAATGAAGGAGTGGCTAAAATGAGATCTTTCACATTCTGCTGGCAACAAATCCATATTTTTTTTTTTTAAAGTGTATTCTTCTTTTCCTTAGCACAAATCACAGAAAATAGCTGTTAAAACGTGAATTACTTTAATTCCAGACATCATTGATTTTGAGGCATTATTTTATCCCTTGTTAATCCCATGGACTTTTCAGCTGTGCTAACTTTTCTACGGAGGGGGAAGCAAATTTGTGGAAAGACAAAATGGTCCTGCTAAGGACCTAAAATTCAGACATTTATTCCTGGTATTTCTTGGTTTCACTTCTTGTTTCTCTCCTTCAAAGAAGGAGCAGGAACAACTTTGGTGTTCCCACATTGGGAGAGGGAAGGAGCTGGAAGTGCTGCTGAGGGATTTTTGTTAAAACTTTGGTTACAGGGAAAAAAACCCACAACCCTCCCTAAAATCCACCACTGGAGTGACCCAAAGGGATCCTCTGAATTTTACCTGGATAAAAACCCCAGGAAAAGCAAACCCAGGAGAATCCAGGGCAGATTTCCTGGGAGAGGGGAGAGGAGGCAAGGCTGCTTTCCAGGATGGGTGGGTGGGATGTGGTTTGGTGGGCAGGCTGCTCTTTGGTCAGAGCTTGGGCTTTATCACTTTGGTGGTTTTCCAGCCTTAATGACCCCATGATTTAATTGTCCATGATTTAATGGGGGGCTGGCACAGCTCCTTTCCCTCCATCCCTGGAGCCACCCTGGGTTCAGCCCAACCTCGTCTTTCCACAGGGACCTGCTTCCCAGTTTTTCCCTTTGCTGCAAGAGCACAGTGGGGGTGATTCCCAGCACAGATTTGTGTAGGATGAACACATTTGGATAATTTGGAGGAGTCTGAGCCCTCAGCACTCACCAGAAGCAAGAGCCAAAGCTTCGGGAGTTTCCCCCCTCACTTGTGGTGCGAGTTTCCCCTTTGATTAAACAAATGATTCTTTGCCTAATTTGTCTATGTTGGCTATTTTTTTTTTTTATGAAACATGCACTTAATTAAGTGAGAGAAATACAGAAACATGTTTATTCTCGAGATTTATGCGAAAAATGAGAACCCCACTGAAATTTCCAGTAGTGAAGCAATTAAGTAATGGAATTCCACAGTATAAACATGGTATAATTCAACTATAAAACCGATGTCTAAGTAATGTTAATGAGCTGACTTGAAGCTACAAAGGCTCAAAAAGTTCAGTCACAGATGAAAATGGAATTTGTTCTCAATTATAAGTGAAAGAAAGTTGGTTTGAATGAGGGATAGGCTCCAGCTGGAACCCCCAGATAACTTCCCCACGGTTTGGGCTGACAGGTTGCAGAATTTGCAGTGGGTTGTTTAAATCTTTGTCACAGTAACTACTGAAATATTCTATTTTTTGCACTGCAACACAGAGCTGAGAGCCACAACTCAGGGCTTGTGTCTGTGGGAGGCAGCTCAGACCAGACTGATGCTACAGCAAAGCTCCAGCTTGAAAACTGACAAAATGCGGGGGTTTATTTCAACTTGAACTTCCAGTTTGTATTGAAATTTGGCAAATGCTGGAGCAAACCCTGTAGCTGGCAAGTTCAATCCCTGTTTTCTGTAGAATCATCCCCTCTCAGGCAGTGGGAGCATCAGGAGGATGAAATGAATGCGGGCTCTCAATGGCACCTTCTGGGAAGGGAATTTTACTTGCTCCGTGTTTCCTTCCCTGCTAATCCTGACCTGACGTTTTTTTCCATTTCTAAATTCCTATCTATTTTGGTAAATCTCTTTTTCCAGAGCATTAATGAAGCAGTTTGCTGTGGGGGGTGTGTGCACAGAGCTCAGGTCACTCTGCCAGCCCCAGCCCTGCCTATTCCATGGTTTTGGCCATGCCCTGGGGGCTTCGCCTGCTCCCCATGTTCCATTTTTTTTTCTTCTCCTATTCCACTTCAGAATGTTGTTTCTGTCACCTTCTCAGCCCAGTAAATAGCACGCTGAAGATTTATGGGGTTTAAACTTTTAATGCCATAACAGGTTTTATATATTTTTCACGGCATTATTCACACGTGTGATGTTATGGTTTAGCTCAAGTTCTGGTGCAACTGCTCTGAGGAGCTCCTTCCTTGTGGGCAGTTCCTCTTTGCCAAACTCTTATTTGCACTTGCTCCAGAGGAGGAGGGAAGGAATGTTCCATAAATGTTGCACGGGATTAGAGGATGGAGACTAGGAGCCTGGAGGAAGCACCAACCACAGTTTGCCTTTGAGAAGTGTCTGTGCTTCCTTCTCCTTCCTTCTTTTTCCTTCTCTTTCCTTCTCCTTCATTTTCCTTCCTTTTCCTTCCTACTCCTTCCTTCTCCTTCCTTCTATTTCCTTCTTCCTCCTTCTCCTTCTCCTTCTCCTTCTCCTTCTCCTTCTCCTTCTCCTTCTCCTTCTCCTTCTCCTTCTCCTTCTCCTTCTCCTTCTCCTTCTCCTTCTCCTTCTCCTTCTCCTTCTCCTTCTCCTTCTCCTTCTCCTTCTCCTTCTCCTTCTCCTTCTCCTTCTCCTTCTCCTTCTCCTTCTCCTTCTCCTTCTCCTTCTCCTTCTCCTTCTCCTTCTCCTTCTCCTTCTCCTTCTCCTTCTCCTTCTCCTTCTCCTTCTCCTTCTCCTTCTCCTTCTCCTTCTCCTTCTCCTTCTCCTTCTCCTTCTCCTTCTCCTTCTCCTTCTCCTTCTCCTTCTCCTTCTCCTTCTCCTTCTCCTTCTCCTTCTCCTTCTCCTTCTCCTTCTCCTTCTCCTTCTCCTTCTCCTTCTCCTTCTCCTTCTCCTTCTCCTTCTCCTTCTCCTTCTCCTTCTCCTTCTCCTTCTCCTTCTCCTTCTCCTTCTCCTTCTCCTTCTCCTTCTCCTTCTCCTTCTCCTTCTCCTTCTCCTTCTCCTTCTCCTTCTCCTTCTCCTTCTCCTTCTCCTTCTCCTTCTCCTTCTCCTTCTCCTTCTCCTTCTCCTTCTCCTTCTCCTTCTCCTTCTCCTTCTCCTTCTCCTTCTCCTTCTCCTTCTCCTTCTCCTTCTCCTTCTCCTTCTCCTTCTCCTTCTCCTTCTCCTTCTCCTTCTCCTTCTCCTTCTCCTTCTCCTTCTCTTTCCTTCTCCTTCCTACTCCTTCCTTCTCCCAGGCTTTCCCAGCCCAAATTGGGTGTGGGGTGATGCTGTCATAGCTGTGGGAGGATGGGGAAGCAAAGATCTCTCTGGGGTGCTGGGCAGTAAGGCATTAATGGGGTATTTTGGGTGGATGTGGGGGTTTTGCCTTGGTTGTTTCCATGTGGAATCCCCCCTGTCTCCAGCAGCTTTTCCAGGCACTGCACCCCCAAAACGGTTCTGAACACCTTCAGCCCCAGGGTTTGGGATGTGGCACCTCTGTCATCCTCACTCAGAGTCAGGGATGGTCCCTCTGGTGATGGAAAGGTTTCCATCCCCAAAATCCACAGGAAAATTCCCAGGTGGAGGTGAATAAGCAACACAGAATGCTGAGGAGGGCTGGACTCCCTGCTCATTTTGGGAAAAGTCCTGGTCTCCTCTCTCACATTTTCCCTGTTCTGTACAAGACTATGAAAAAGAAAGAAAACAACAAAAAAAAAATCCACCCCACCTAAAATGAATTAATTGAGGGGCACATCTGCTTGCCCTGGGTTCCTTTCCCAGTGATCCTAATTCTGTGGAGTTTCATGAGTTTATAAAACATTAACTACTTCGACAAGAACAACAAACATTGTTCCCTCCTCACACAGCCCCCAAATCCAGCTACCAGATGGACCCAGCACCCTGCAAGGGAATATTAATTTTGATGGAGAGAGCCTTGGTGTTCTGGGTATTAAAGTGTGTGCCTTGGGAAATGCAGCACAGTAGATGTGTGTTTTTGTGCTGAGTGCTGTCTTTGTCTTTCATCTATAAAAACACTAATTAAAATATAATGTAAAAACCTGCAGCAGGTCTGGGTGTGCTGCTAAGGTAAATAAAAATTAAACAAAAGGTGTGTATATATATACATATCTATCTATGCATGTTAGGTCATTAAATGTGCATTGTTAAACTGCTGTGTGCCCCAAAATTTCCGAATTAAAAGCTGAACAGAAACACATCTGGAGTGGGGCACGAAATTCCGAGTCCTGCATTGGATCCGTGCTTTATTTGCCAGGAATTGCTGTGAGGGGAGAGCTCCTGGAACCCCCACCTCATAACTCCCCCTCTTCCAGCCCCTCCTGTGGCCAGCACACCCCTGGCAGCTTTAGCCCAAGGCTGGAGCTGAGCTCCAGCTGCTGCTGCTGCTGCCTGGGGTATCCAGGCACTTCTAACCACCCCAAATCAGAGCCAGCCTGGAATATTAACTGGGCTGTGCCTCTGTGTGTAATGAGGGAAGGGGATGAGCTGTCAAGAGATTCAGGCCGGTCCTGTGCAGTTCAAAATGTGGAATATCACATTTAAACCTGGGTTGTTTGGTGGTGTTTCATCCAAGGGTGGTGCTGACAGGGAACCACCGAGGCAAATCAGCAAAAGAGGGTTTTGAATTTAGGGTGTGACCTTCCTTAGGCTCCTGGCGCCCTCCAGGTGGCCCTGGGACAGTGGGACTGTCCCCTCCAGGGCTGCAGGAGGTGCCCACACCTCTGGGATGGAGCACACGCCTGGAATGCCTCTGGCAATTCCCAGCACTGGACCCCAAAACCTCTGCCAGAACAGGGCACAGCCTGGTGCCACCCAGCTCAGGAACTGGGCAGATTCCACCTGGGAAGAGGGAGGATGATTTCTCCTGGAGAATCAGGATGGGAACAGGCTGGGGCTGGGAGCAAAGCAGAAGCTGCTCCTTGAGCAGGAAATTCGTGATGCCATGGGGTGACCATGGGGTTCAGAGTATTTCCCTTCACCCACTCAGGGTCCCAGAGCAGCTCTTGGCAAAAGTTTAATCCAAAGCCCATCAGGAGCTGTGAAGATCTTTCCATTGGATTCATGGAATCATGGAATCACAGGCTGGATGGGATGCTAAAGCTCATCTCATTCAAACTCCCCTGCCATGGCAGAGACACCTTCCACTGCCCCAGGGTGCTCCAAGCTCCATCCTTGGGCACTTCCAGGGATCCAGGGGCAGCCACAGCTGCTCTGGGCACCCTGTGCCAGGGCCTCACCACCCTCCCAGGGAGGAATTTCTTCCCACTATCCACCTAGACTTCCCCTCTTTCAGTCTGAACCCGTTCCCCCCTGTCCTGTCTCTCCAGTTCCTGATGCAGAGCCCCTCTCCAGCTCCCTGTGCCCCTCCAGGTCCTGGAAGGTGCTGTGAGCTCTCCACACAACCTCCTCTTCTCCAGGATGAACAACCCCAACGTTCTCAGCCTGAGAACTTTGATTCACGCAGTTTTGTGTTTGCTCCTCAGTGTGTGGATGGAACAACTCCTCCCTGGCACTATTGGCCTCATTAATAAATATCTTCCAGGCAGAGATCCAAGGTTGAAGGTCTCTGGCACAATGGAGGTGACAAAAGGTCCCCTTATCACCACTGGATTACTTTGAGGGTGTTTAAGTCCCCTCCAGAATCTTCTCCTGCTCTTCCTGGCACAGGAACAGCCACCTTGGTGAAGAGAGAGGGGGGAAAAAAATAAAATTATAAAATCTCTCTTTGTGCCACTCTCCCCCTGAAGAAAAAGCTGAACATCTGATTTAGGTTTGCTGAAATAACAACAGATGTTTATCTTGTATTGTATGGCACATGGCACTACATCCCATAAACCCCCTCCTGCAGCTCAAAGCCGAGTTTCTGCTCCCTCATTTGGACACTTGCAGGCTTTGTGCTCTTTCTGAAATGTTTTCATTTCTCTGGAGCTTAATCTGCTACCAAAGTATTTGTAAGTATCACGTTATAAAGCGTGAAATGAGGAATAGCAAAGGAGATTTTCAATACTTCCTTCCCCTAAGCACAGCTACTTACCTGCAGCCCCAAAGAATGGCAAAATTGTGCAAACTTGCTGCAGTCTTTCATTAAGAAGAATCCACTCGATGTGTGGGGTTGGGAACAGATCAGTGGAGGAAAAAATCCTGTCTTGGGAAAGCAAAATCTGGGGAGGAAAAATGTAAGGGGAGGAAAAAAATCAGTTTTTCTGGGGCTTGTAAAAAGTGAAATATTTTCGCTTTTAAAGTTGATATTTATTTTAATGTGAAAAGAGTGAACGCCTGTAGTGGGTGTATTTTTATATATATTTATACACAGAGACTTAATTCCACTCATTGCAACCGCAGAAAAGTCTGCTGCTTGAGAGAAGTGGCAATTTTCATCCAGAATTAATCTGTAACTGTTTGTGAGCGAAAATAAAAGAGAGAATAAATTCAGGAAGAATTTCTTAATGGAAAAGGTTTCAGGAATTGGACAGGGAGTCCCCAAGGAAGGATTGGAGGTGGCACTTAATGCCCTGGGCTGGGGACAAGGTGGGGATTGGGCATGGGTTGGATTGGATGGCCTTGAATGGATTTTCCACCCACAGTGATTCCAGGATTCTTGATGCAGTAGAGGCTGAATCTTTGCTTGAAAGGGGACATTGTGTGGGTCACAAGGTGACAAAATAGCATAGATGGACAAGAGGTGTCAGAGGAAATCAATGTTTTGGGAAGAAGCAAAATGGGAGCATCCTGATCCTGCACAGCCTCGTCCCCATCTTCAGCTGAGACACACTTTTAAATATTTTTTACATTTTCTAGATGTTCCTGAGCTCCACTGATCCGTGAATGTTGTGGCTTCTCCATTAGCCTTCTCTCTGAAACGTGGTTTATTTTATGTTTGAACAAACGCAGCCCTCCTTTGTTTCCTCCGCTGAATTCTTTATTTATTATTTCCTAAAATGATTTGATTTTCCCCCTCCTTCCCGACACATCTGATTGCAATAAGCTGATACAAAATAGAACCAAGAAACAAAAGGCTGAACATGCTGATAATGTACATTTGGTTTGTATTTATCGTTTTAAGATGTGTTTTAATTGGTTCACTACCAACATCCTGTAACTTTCAGTCAGACAGAGGAAAACCTGTTTCATTTTAAAGTCAGTTAATTCCTTCCCTCTTTCAGCTGGGAGCAGTGGGGAAGGCCCTACTGTAGTATCTCCAAATTTAATTTCATTATAACATTAAAAAAAAAAAAGGATTAAAATACATTTTTGTTTGTGATTCTCCCTTGGATTTCATTGTGAAATGGGATTTTAAAGGAAGAATGACACAAAATGTGTTTGGGTACCTTCATGAATAATTTCTAATGAAAAAATGCAGCTATAAACCTCAAAATAAACAGTTTTCTTGTTATCCCAGAAGCTTAATCTGCTTAGTTTAATGAGGAGAATGTGGAAAGGTGACAGAAATACCACCTTGAAGCACTTACCTACAGCAAAATTGGAGTCAATGGGGTAAAGGTGCTACAACATCTTTATTAGAAAAAAAGGAAAAAGTAGGAATTGAGGAAAAAGGGGTTGGAAGAGCAGCTCCCACATCCCATAAACACCAGCAAGGGAAAGCTCGCCTTGCTGGGTCTGGCAGGAGCGTGTCCTTCCAAACTACAACATTTCCCTGCTCCAAGGACCCTGCAGACACTCCAGGCTCATGGCTGAGAATTCGAGAGCTGAGGTTGGAGCCTCCTGACAGCTCTGTGTGCACCAAACAGGACAATGCATTTGGGGAAGTGCTTCTGAGCAGGAGGTCACCCCAGAGAACCCCAGCACGGTCCCTTGACCTTGCCCTTGGTGAGGACACTGGCACTGTTACCTTGGACTTCAAGTTTGGATCAGTTTTCATAAATATTTTACATTTTGGAAGGTACAAGTGTCCTTTTGCCCCTGCTGAAATCAGAGCTGATTAAAGCAGAGGGCAGTGCAGGTATTTGTATTTTCCACCTCACTGCAGCACATTTTATGAAAAACCCTGGCTTTGTTTCACCCCTGACTGTTCCAAACCCTGGATTTAAACCCACCTGGCAGCCTTGGTCCTGCTGGGATTTAAATAGGATTGATGAGCACGTGGAGGTCACAGCCAGCCCCTGAGGATGATG
This sequence comes from Rhabdornis inornatus, assembly GCA_013397075.1. Lineage (NCBI taxonomy): Eukaryota > Metazoa > Chordata > Aves > Passeriformes > Rhabdornithidae > Rhabdornis > Rhabdornis inornatus. The sequence goes on along the minus strand of VWZS01010194.1, from coordinate 150,587 downwards.
AGGCTCCAATCTCTGTGGGTTTTGCCCCTGACAGCTTTGGGATGATTCCACAGCCAGCTCTGCCTCACAGAAGTGACACTTTCACACCAGCTCTCCCCTCCTGGGAAAAAGGTGTCCCCAGCCCCTCTCCTGGGTGATAAGGAAAGTTTCTGCTGCTGTGGTGAGGCTGTTTCATGTGGTCAGTCTGAATCAAGAAGTCTGTTAACAGAAGTGGTGAGCTGGTGGAATTACCTGGAAGCTTTCCTGGGTTGGTGTCACACATTTGGGGACCTGCAGGAGCTGCCCGACCCAGAGAGGGGCATGAACAACTTCGGGGTCAGGGTGGCTGATGGAGATCCAGGGAGTGCTTGCCATCAGCCCTAAAGGCTTTTTCCCAAAAAAACCTGAGCAGTTTTGAAGGTTAAAAAATAAGGTCTTGAAAAGAAGTTTTTGTGTCTTTGAGGCGGGTGAGGAGTTGGACACTCTTCAGGAAAACTTCTGGAAACTTTTGTTTCAATGAACGCTGCGGAGTTTCCCTTTTCCACTTGGCTACTGGAAAGGTGGGGAGGGGGAAAGATGGAAAAAGCTTCAATGGTTTTTTTCCTGGCCAATTTGGGTCACAAAGAGAACTGTGAAGTGTCTTTTCCCAGCAAAGCTCTTGCTGGAAGCCTCTGTCCAGCTCTGCCAGGCTGAGCCCTAAATCTGTGGGAGCTGGGACAGGAGATTCTGACTTACCTGGGCATTTTTGGGGGGAGGATTTCCATGATTTTGCACAAGTGAGAGGTGCAAAAGCAGGGAAGGAGCAGGATTCAAGGCTCAGTTTGGAAGGCTGAGTGAGAAACAGAGGGCCAATATTGCAGCAGCGTGGTGAGGAGAGTGACTCCAGGAAAGAGCGATCCCTCAGGCACTGGGCTGACAGCATAAATAGCTCTGGATGCTTTAAAACAAATACAGAATCATTTATTTAGCTCAGCACTCTGGAGCTTTGCCAAGGCTGTGCTAATTATATTGTATCTTGTTTTTATCATCTCTGTTACAACGATTTCTTGTGCCAAAACGTCTGGACTCAGCTTCTCTCCCAGTATCCCGTTCCCAGTTTAGGTTTCTGACCATCTTCTCATTTTTTTGTTGAGTTTTCCAATTTCTGGGGGAAAAAAAAAAATCTTGGTTGTGACCTTGTGCCACAGCAATGCTGCTCAGGGAAGTTCCCTAAAAATGGGGAAGAGAGGGGGAAGAAAAGGTGATTAAAGTGCACCACGATGCCAACAGACTCTGCAGTGCATCCCTCTGTGCCTGCATGGACCTGCAGGAGGTGTTTGTCCTTTCGAGGTTTTCTGTGCCTGGAAATCTTGCAAAGAGCAGCTGCACCACAAAGGAAAAAAGGGAATTTCTGCAGTGGTGTGCAGTGAAGAGGTGGATGGAGCCTAAGGAGGGGGTTTGGGATTTGCAGAACTGGGAGGGAGAAGAGCTGGAGCGATGGGAGATAAGAATAAAGAGGATGCAGGGTGAGATCAGATGCAAAAGGAGAATAAGGGGAAAAAGGTAGCTGGGACAAAAGGGGTCAAAAGGGCACAGAAAATAAGAAGTGGAGCAGAGGGGGGAAGAGTTTCCATGCTGCAGTTTTTGTGAGATAAAGACAGACATCAGTTTAAAACACAAGCAGAACAAACCTCAGAAATTATAAAACTTTTATAATTCCAAGGACAAAGCAATTAGATTGAGGGGTTTTTTTTATATTTAGTGAGACTTTTCCCCTTGAAGGCTTGAATAGAAGACTTTAATCATTGCAGAAGCAGAGGATGCTTGGTCAAAAGGGGCTCTGGGCATCAATCCTGCTGCACCCACAGCTCAGGGGGACAGGAAGGGGCTTTGCCAAGGGCAGGCGACCCTCAGAGTGACCCAGGGACACTCAGAGAGCTCGGGGACACTCAGAGCGCTCAGGGACACTCATAGTGGCCCGGGGACACTCAGAGGGCTCAGGGACCCTCAGAGGGCTCAGGGACACTCAGAGAGCTCAGGGACCCTCAGAGTGGCCCAGGGACACTCAGAGGGCTCAGGGACCCTCAGAGTGGCTCAGGGACACTCAGAGGGCTCAGGGACACTCAGAGAGCTCAGGGACCCTCAGAGTGGCCCAGGGACACTCAGAGGGCTCAGGGACACTCAGAGAGCTCAGGGACACTCAGAGAGCTCAGGGACACTCAGAGTGGCCCAGGGACACACAGAGGGCTCAGGGACACTCAGAGAGCTCAGGGACACTCAGAGGGCTCAGGGACACTCAGAGGGCTCAGGGACACTCAGAGGGCTCAGGGACAAGGGTCTGGCTATAAACACCCAGCAGATGCTCCCTGCACACCCGGTTGAGGGGAGAAGTCACTCACCCAAAGATGACAAAGGGGGCCTTGCTCTCGAGGCCTGAGCTGCTGCTGAAACACTCTTTGAACTCTTTGAGGTTTCTTTGGTTCCTTTCTTGTTCTCCCCTTTTTTTTTTTTTTTTTCCTCCTTGTGGGTTTTTGCTTTCTTCAGAAGGACAAAAAAGTAACTTCCCATGCATATCTGGCCTGTGTGGGACAAGGACTCTTTTGAACTATTTTCCATACTGTCCCTATTCAAAAGAATCTTCTTGCAGCTTCCTGAGGAGCCCTGACAATGTTCCATTTGGGGAAGGACATGGGGAGAACAGGATTACAACTGGGCAGAGCACTCTGAGGCATTCCTGGGGGAAATGCAGGATTGCTCTGCTCTGTTCCGTGCCCAGTGGTGAAACAGATCTGAACACTGGAATTCTCATCGTGCTCATTCAGCTGGACACGTGTAACAGAATTATTCTTCCTTAATATTCGTTATTGTTGTGCTTTCTATCTGTGCAATTCCTGCTCAGCCTGAGGCCTCTGATGCCAAAAGTCATGTCCAGAGTGGGAAAGATCCCAAGCCAAAGCTGGTCAGAAGCCCTCTGGCACGTTTTCCACAAAAACATCTCAAATGTATAGTTTCCTCAGCGAAGATATTAAGTCTGCTCCTATTTTAAACAAAGCCTATTTTTAATGCTGTAGATAAAAATAAATAAAACTACAACATGCTGGCATTTCCTTCCCATAGGATCTGGACATCTGGCTGGTTGTGCTTTGCCAGTTCTCCCCCGAAAAACTTTGTGTGCAGAAGGAGCACAAAACTGATTTGGCTCTGGGGGTGGGGGTGAAGCTCTGTGGGAAGCTGAGGAAAAGGTGACAGACTGAATTCAGTGCAAATAAAACATGGGTGAAACCAGGAATGGGATCCCAGGAATGAACATGCTGTGCTTCTTTTTTTTTAAATTTATTTTCACGTGGGGAAGGGGTGGAAAACCCTCTGCTCGGCAGCCTGGAGCTGTCCCCCAGGCAGAGCACCCCGAGTTTCCCGAGGGTTTAGGAGGGGAGGAGCTGCCCCAGGAAAAGAGGAGGAAGTTTTCCCATGGATTCCCAAACACAGGGAAGGTGGGAATGCGGCTCTGGCTGGGAAATGCGATCCCATTTGTGAGGATGAGGAGGGGTCGGGACCAGCCCTGCCCGGTTCTGCCCCTCCCCGCTCAGGGATGCTCAGCAAAGCCCTGCCTTGACAAGGACTTGCCTAAATTAGGCTAATGATGGGTTCTGTGGGTAATGCGGGGCAGGAGAAGTTCAAAGCCTGGTTTTTCTGTTCACAAAGTCCAAATACCTGCCAAGGCTCTTTGATGAAGTGTCTTTGTCAGAACGATTAAATGAAGGTTAAAAAGGCCAGACCTTTTCTCAACATATTTGACTTGCTCTTTCTTTCCTCTCTTCAAGGTGTCTTCATGTTACATTTATTTGCTTCATGAATTCTTTATTACACTAATCAGTCCTGATGTACAAACTCATTAGAAAATGAGCTGGAAATGTAAGATCTGTCAAATTTCAGAGACTTCTGACATCGTTAGACTCAAGGGCCTTTTTCAGGGAAAAGGGAGAAAGGAAAGAAGCTAATGAGGAAATGTCAGATACTGTAGAAGTCAACGCATTTGGGGATGAAGTTTTACAAAGTTCAGAGGGAAAAGCTGCAGCCTTACCAGGGCAAACACCTATATATTTTTTTTTTTTTAATTTAAATTTTGGTATGGGGGAATTATTTTCTTCCAGGGGTTGCTGCACATTTTGGGTTTGTTTTTGTAATCGACATTTTAAACCACTTTACTGTGTTGCTTTTCTGGTGATGACACAGAAATGAAGGGAAATAATTTTTTGAAGGGCATTTCTTAATTAGATGAATTAAAAATGTGTATTTTGGGGTTTGTGCCAGCTGAAATCACTGCCCTGACAGGCAGGCGCTGTGGAGATGCTCAGGGAAATAAGCAGTGCTTTGAAAAGACCTTAGATGGGTGAGATCTGTCAAACCAGGCGGTCACAAATCCTGTCACAAGTTTAACCTGAGGAGAGAGAGGTGAAAAAAAGGAACAGTGGTGGAGAGAGAAGGAACTTGGCTGTGGTCACACACAGGTCTGTGGCTCTGAGAACTCGACAGTGTCCGTGCCCTGCTCACCCAGTCTCACTCCTCCCTCTGTGCACGACCTGCTCAGGGAGCTGAGCAAACTACAAGTGAGGAGAAGTGATCAAATATCAGAGCAGAGAACATCTCATGGCAGTGGAGATCAGCCTGCAGCCTTTATTCAGTGACTGTTGAATATAAAGGCCAAATATAATTGGCTTATTTAATTTTTTTAATGTTTATTTAATTTCAGCTCAGGACACTGTTCAAATATAATATGAGTGGCTTTTTAAATTTGTTTAATTTTTTTTTTAATTAACAAGATAGTGTTGGAAAAATTTGGGTTTTAGGATCCGGTTTGGGTAGGAAGGGACCTTAGAGATGATTTTGTTCCAACCCCTTGCACTGTGCTGTCCATGGAATTGTTACCCCTGCATCCATCCAGGGAATGCAGCACAGCCAGCAGGGACTTGTCAGGTTCAGCTCTGGAATTCTTTCCTGGTCCTTTGGGCATGGAAATGTCTCCTGCTTCCCTCACCTCCTCAAGAACCTCAGGCTGGCACCTGGGAGGGGCAGTGCCACTGCTGTGTCCCCCTGAAATCTGTTCAGGGGGTACCAAGGGAGGAAATGAAGCCTCTCACGTCTGCCAAGGAGGGCTGGGATTTGGGACAGCTTTGGGATCTGTTCCTGGTGTTGTTCTGAACCCCCTGTGAGCCCTTGGGGTCTTCTCCTCATCCCTCCCTCCTGCCCAGGCTGTGTGACCTGGCACAGCCACAGCTCCTCTCTCAGTTGTAGCTGGGTCTCACAAATTTCCAGGCATCAAAAATAGATTGGCCCTGCTTTGAGATTGTTTCTTTTTCCCATGAAAGCATTTCCCTTGGATTCTGGGCCTTTGGAAGATGCAAATGATGCTCAGCAAGGGCTGGGTGTGCTGGGCACTGAGTGACTCCTGCTCTGCAGTGTTCTGGAGAGCATAGACTGGGCAGAATCCAAGGAAAAAGGAGAGATTTGGGATTTCAAATGCAGGGAAACACAGGAATTGGATGAATTCTGTGCTGCCAGAGCAGGTAGGGGAGGTTTTGCTGAGCACAGCTGCTGGAATTGCCACTGGAGAGTGTCTTCAGCCCCAGAATTAAATCCTGTGGCCACGAGGAGCTCAGGGCAGGGAACTCCTCTGCTCACACAAAGCTGGGGAGAGCTCCATGCCATGAAAAACATCTGTCCAGAGCTTGTCCCTTCCATTTCTCATGGCAGAGAGCCAGGTGAGAGCCCAAAGCACAGACCAGGGGTTTCCAGCTGTGGTCCCAGTCTGAGCATTCCTCAGGGATGTCCCTCCCTGGGCTCTGCTCTCAGGGATGCTGAGCTGAGCATCCCTCCCTCCTGCTCCTCCAGCCTGAGCACGGAGAACAGGAGCTGTGGCTGCTCAGCACCTCATTAAAAAAAAAAACCAACAAAAAAACAACAAACCTCTGAGTGTTTTGGGGGGATCAAGGAGAGAAACCAGGCTCAGCACATCAGATAAATTCGCTGGCAAACTGCAAGGAGCAAGGAAAGCCAAACCTGAGGCATTTCCATCCCCATCAGAGGGGAGCTCGGCACTGGATTCTGCTCTGGAATCATTTCTGAGTGGCACTGGGTGTCCCCCCTCGTGGTGGCACTTTGGGCACCCCCAGGCCAGGTTTGGCCAAGGTTTGGGGTCCCAGCAGCTCCTGCTGCAGCCTGTGGGTGCTGGGGGTGCATGGAGAGGGCAGGGCAGAGGTGACCTCAGAACCCCTCCAAGGCAGAACTTCTGGGGCAGGCAGGGATGATTCATTTCAGAGAGTTCTCCTAAAATCAGATTAGAGAGGGCAGGCCAGGGAAAGGGAAGGGGCTCTGTTCTGCTTTACAAATCAAACTCCATCACAAAGGTGTCAAAGAACTGGCACTTCCTTCTTGGTTCTTCCCCTCTTTCCTTCCCCTTTCTGGCTCTGGCTGCTGTCCTGCCTTTTTTTTGCAGACAAAACCCACATCTCAAATTCTTCCTCTTTGAAGCTGCTCAGGTAAAGCCATTTCATCAGTCCCTTAGGAAAGGGAAAGGCTCTGGTATTTGCTTTACCTGAGGGCTGTGGATCTGAGTTCTGAGGAGCAGCCCAGGCTTCTCAGCAGAGCCATCCACACAAGATTCCCATCTGGAACGTGGGGAGCACTGGATCAGGCTGGCTGCTGGCAGATTTCGGGTAGGTGCTTCTATTTACTGATGGCTTTGCTTTGAAAGTCCCTTTATTCAGAGAAAAAGAGTTGTTTTTGCAGGAGGCTGCTTGAATTCATCCTAAACCTCCCCCCAGTTCTAGCCTTGTGATGCTATCAGCCACGTCTGTAGGATTCCTCAGAGCTCCCTCTCATTTCCAGCTGTGAGTGGTGCTGGGTGTTTGTGTCTGAGTGTGCCTGCCCCAGACCTGCAGCAGGAGGATATTAAAGGCTCTTTCTGCTGCCAAACAAAACCCACTTCTCTGCAGGTATGAAATCTAAGCACACACCTAAAGTGTTGTTGTTGGCTCTGAGCTTTTACAGCCGCTGGCAACCCCTCACTTTGTCTTTAGGCTCAGCCTGGGACACGCAGTCGGGTTTTGGATGGGATCCTCTGGATTAGGCCAGGCTTTTGGGCTGAAGCCCAGCCCAGGAGCTTTAGTTACCCTTTCCCAGTGGTCACTGTCACCCACTCAACACTCCCAGGTCCCCCAGAACTTCTGTCCTGCACTGTCACACCAAGGATGGCTGCAGAAATCGGGAAGAAAGGAATATTCCAAATATTTCATTGAATAGTTTCAAACAATTGACATTTTCTTTCACCAGAACGCTTTTGTTTGTTTGTTTGTTTTTTAATGACACAAGGGAATTTTTAATTAAACTTTTTGGAGTAATTCTCCTCTTAAAGTGCTGCAGGAATTGCAGAGCTGTGTGAGACCAGGAGTTTCACTCTCCAGAGCCTGGCTGGCTCTTGGTGATCTCCACTTGGGAACGTTCAGCACTGCTGATTCTCTGTCTTGCTGTTAATTATTCCTCCTGATAAGGTTACTCTTCATTTCTTTCTTGCCTGGCTTCTCTGCTCTCCCCTCACTCACTCATTGCAGCTGGGATGGGATGGGAGGTGGATTTTATGTGCACAAACTTTTCCTCAGGAATTGCACACCAGTTTATTAATTCTGTAATCATTTCACCATCAAGCCAATTACATTTATATGAAAAAATATCCTTTGATACTTTTATTTTTGCCTCTCTGTTGTTACTAAAAGATACCAAATAGACCAATCTCAACACAGTTCTTCCCTGAAAACTTCAAAACAGCAAATGGAAGAAAAATTTCCCTTCTCCAGCACAATATACCTGGGCTGTCTTTCTCATCCAGGAAGGGTCAGGGAGTTTTCACTCCTTGAGACACCTTTGGGCTCTGTCTGAGTGAGTTCAAACACATTTCTGAGCCATATATGGGGAAGTTTACATTTCTGCCAAGTGCATGGTGATAAAGGGGAGACTTTGATCCCTTGGGCTGTCAGTTGTGCCTCGTGTGCCGGGCCAGGACAAAAGTCTCAGGATATTTCCCTCAACAAAGGGATTCTGCTGCCCCTGAAGTTTTGCATCTGGAACAGCAAGAGTGGGCTGGGCAGGGCTGTGCCTGGAGGGATTTATCTGGGGGGAAAACCTTTGGGGAAGAAGGGATTCCTGATGTTTAACCCTAGCCAAGTTCACCTGGATTGTCCAGCAGCTGATGGTGGGAAATAAACACAATTTATAGACACTCTGCAGGAATTTGGGAGCAAACACACACCTGCAAGGTCTATAAATAGAAACCCTGTAGCTGTGCTCTTGCAGCTTAGACAGACAAGTTCCCTCTATATTTTTTAAGTGGATTATTAGAGGAAAAGGAGTAATTCTGTGAAGAGTTAGTGCTGCTGCCAGAATGCAGCAGTCTGAAAGCAAAGGAGCCTCCTGGATGCTTGTGTCAGCCTGACCTGGGGCTGGGGAAGTTCTGGGTGCTTGGAACAAAAACCCATTAGAGAAACAAGCTGAGCCTCGGTGTCTAATCACGGCTGTGTCACTCCTGGCTCTGGGCAAAGACTGCTGAAGGGCAGAGGGGTTTGTGCTTCTTGTCCAAGTGCTTTGTGCTGCTGAACTCCTGGGCAGCGAGCAAACAGCCCAAGCAGCCGGGTTTGAAACGTGCCCCGGGGTGAAGGGTGTGCTGAGGTTGTTTTTGGGGTTATTTAACACCTTTCTGTTCCTGCTCGGGGTGTGGTTTGCACTGGGCTGTGCTTAGCTAGGCTGGCTTGAGGAGGCAAGGCTCAGATTTGGGAAGGCACAAGTCCAAGATTTGGATTCAGAAAAGGAGGGTTTGGGTTCAGGAAGGTTGGATTTGGGTTCAGGTTGGATTTCTGCCACTGCCAACCCCTGCAGGATGCCACTGGTGTGGCCACATCTTCTCTTTGCTCTGCACTGTAAAATTCACCAGCATCTTTGGGGAAAGAACCCTCTTATTAACAAATGTTACTCTTCCCAGTGTCCTTTGGAGGTCTCTGGGAATGCCTACAGCACAAATTCACCCCAGATGAGTTAAGGAAACCTCACGGGTGGAACAGCCTGTGTAAACCTGCAGTGCTCCCCTTGACCAGCAATCCAAGCCCCAAATCCCAGTCCAAGGTGTATTTTCCCTTCAGGTCCTGTGTCCTTTACAGGTGCTGGGCTGGCTGTGTGCACCACCGTGGTCAGAGGGGCTACGAAATAAATTTGATTTAATAAATTTGATTTAATAAATTTGATTTTTATGGTGCATTTCCCTAACTCAGAGCTGTCCTGCCCTGCTGCTCCTACCACAAAAATCCCTCCCAGTTTTCAAGAGGCCTGTACTGAATAATTTTCCTTCTACTTTCCCCACTTCCTGTAAATGCTGGGCCAGACAAAGGTGCTGTAAAAATTCTAAGCCACAGTTTGATCTCCCCAAGTGAAATGGGGAGTTCTGGGCTCATGGTGGTTGGGCCAACATGGGAATTGGGTTGTGACATTTGTTTTTCAGTGGGGTCCCTATATGGGACCCCCTATTATTTTATTTTTATCCCCTTTTATTTTAATCTTGTTTTGGTTCCTCTGCTGTTCTTCCCTCCCTCCTTCCTGTGCTCACCAGCTAAAATAGAACAGAAAAACGCTGTTTGAAGCAGCTGGGAAGGCAAAATAGAGAAAATCTTCCAGGAGTTGTTCCTTTGCAGGGGTCTGGGGGTTGCTGGTGCATCATGGGGAAGGGAAGGGGCCACCCTTGGCCAGCTCTGGGCAGCTCCAGTTGGTTCCTGGGAGTCACTGGTCTGAGTTAAATCGAGTTATGGGGTTTTATCCTGTAGGCAGAGGGGCTGCAAAGCCAAGCCAAGCCCTTGTGGGGATGCCCAGAGGTGCTGGGAGTGTCAAACACTGCTCCAGCTCAGGGGGGAGGTGTTGAAAACGCTCCCAGGAACCTCAGAGGAGGCTGAGATGGGTTCAGAAGAGTCAAGGACAAAATCAAGAGGGCAGAGAGTGCAGACAGGGAGTTCCTGGGGTGAGCTGGATCTGCTGTTCAAATTAATCTGCTTCAGAGATTTTTTTTCTTTCCCAAACTGGGGATTCCTGCCCTGAAGCTTCCTGGAGGTTTGCTCACAGAGCTTTGCTGGCAGGTGAGCAGTGCTGGGCTGGAAGTTCCCAATCTGTTCCAAAATGTGGCCTGATTGGGGTCAAATAACAACAAATAATTAAATAAACCCCAAAAAGCTCCCCCTTCACCCCCACAGAAAAACGAAAAAACCACAACAAACCCAAACCAAAAACAACCAAGAAACCACAACAAAACAACAGCAAAAAAAAAAAACCCAAAAAACTCCACCAAAACCCCAACCAACTAAAAAGCCCAACTGAAAACCTTAAAATGCTCCATAAAACCTTTTCTTTTCATTCCTTTTCAAGCCATTTACATTTAAAGGCCACTCAGAAACCCCCATTCACCCAGCTGATCTCATTAAAGGGACTGAAGAACTTAAGTGACTCCTCAGGGACTTGAACTTGTAGTTGAAGGAGCTGAAAAGTCCCAAATATGATGTTGAGGAAATCTTAAACTATTCCCTTCCGTGTCCTCATACTGATGTGTGTTGAGGCTTAAAGGCTCTGCTTGTTTTCCACCTCGATTTTCTTAAATTTCAGGAACAAGAAACAAAGTAGTAAGAAAGTGAATCTGCCAATGAAATGTGGGCAGATTTAATTTTGAAAAGTGCCGTGGTGGGTGATTCATGTGCACTCTGCAGTCACTTGTGGTGCTCTCACACCTCTCACTCTGCTCAATTCCTGCCTGAAAAACCCTCTCAACTTCTTAATGTTTGTTGTTAACGTAAAGCTGAAAATCCAGGAATTTAGAGATTTCAAAACTAAACTCGTTATTTATGTGGGTTTTTTTCCATTTTACAGCCATTTGGGTGCAGTGGTTCTGTTTCTCTTGCTGCTGTGTTTAGTGCTGGAGGGTGGACTCCAAATTAGGATCCTGACATTGCAATACCTGAATATAAAATCATTGGATATCCTGGCTTGGAAGGGCCCATTAGGACTGAACTGACAGAGTTACTGCAACAAACACCCGCTCAGAACACTGGGGCATTACTTTGAGGCTAAATCTGTGTTTCCACTCTACACCAAAATTGCAGCATTGGTGTCCACAGTGTTTTCTTACAGGAAGAAGCACATAAACCACTTTTTTGGGGGTTTTTTGGCCACAAAGACTAATTTGTAGATAAGAGTGAAGGTAATGGTTGTCTTTCCCTAGGGATGAGAGACTTACTGGGTGAATTTTCTGATGATTTTAAAATGCTGGCATGGTTTGGGTTTGAAGGGACCTTAAAGATCATTTTGTTCCACCCCCTGCTATGGGCAGGGAGGGCAGGGACACCTTCCACTGTCCCAGGTCACTCCAACCTGGCCTTGGACACTTCCAGGGATTCAGGGGCAGCCACAGCTTCTCTGTGCCAGGGCCTCCCCACCCTCCCTGGGAAGGATTACATCATTTGATGATATACATAGATATATTTTACATTTTAAGAAATGGTTTTCCTCAATAAGGCAGAGCAATGGATCCAGAGCACTTTGAGCAGTGCAGGTGTGGCACTAAAATCCTCTCTGGGAAGGTGTTGGGGCACCTGCTGCCTCTTGCAGGTGTTTGTGCTGTGCCAGCTGCCATTGTCCTCTGCCATGGCATCACAGTTATCTGCTGGGCAGGCACACAGCACCAGCTTTTACCCCAAATTTCAGCTCTGAGCTGCTTTGATTCATTAATTTTTGGAAATTAATTTATTGTTGGTTAGTTCATAATAACAACTAATTTTTAGGCAGCACATACCTAAGGACCAGTGGATTTGTGAGTGACCAGGGCTGTTCTAAGTGACAACCACAATGGAATGACAGAGGAGCTTCTGAAATTAACGGGGAGTGTCCTGCCCATCTCTCAGAGGTGACAATGCCAGTGTCCCCCTGCTGTCACCCTGCTCATCTCTCAGAGGTGACAATGCCAGTGTCCCCCTGCTGTCACCCTGCCCATCTCTCAGAGGTGACAATGGCAGTGTCCCCCTGCTGCCACCCTGCCCATCTCTCGGTGGTGACAATGCCAGTGTCCCTCTGCTGCCCGCCCTGCTCTGCTCATCTCTCAGGGGGGGCGATGCCCAGTGTCCCCCTGCTGTCACCCTGCCCATCTCTCAGAGGTGACAATGGCAGTGTCCCCCTGCTGTCACCCTGCTCATCTCTCAGGGGTGACAATGCCCAGTGTCCCTCTGCTGCCACCCTGCTCTGCTCATCTCTCAGAGGTGACAATGCCCAGTGTCCCCCTGCTGTCACCCTGCCCACTGCAGATAGCGCTGGCATCCGCCCGCAGCCTCCCGGCATTTCTGCCAGATGAGTTCAACTTTTCTCCCCCTCCCCTTCCTTTCTCTTCTTCCCACCTCCCTCCCTCCCTCCGCTGGTCCTTGACAGAGGCGCAAACACTCTTAAATGAGAGATAGTGGCTTCCATCCAATGGAGCCCCGGTTAATCACCGAACATCGTGGGAAAAGCACAAGATGAGGGCCGAGAAACAGCCCATTGTCTGGGCAAGATTAAAGCCCCAAAAGCCGTATTGTCTACTGAGGGGATAAATCTTCCTGCTGTCACTCAAGCACTGAATTAAATTCCCCTTCATTTCTAAAGGGGCTTATCTGTCCTGAATAGGCTGTTGCGCCACAAGCGTAAGGGAACGTATTAAGTGAGCTCCTGTCTTGGGCACCTTCACAAATAGACGAAAAACAGGAGCAAATGTGGAAGGGGCGGGCGGCAGGGGGGACGAGCAGGAGAGCTTTGGGCCGGGGGAAGAGAGGAGGGATGGTAATTGTTGGCGCAGGTCCTTATTGCCCAAGGATGGGGCGGCTGCTCGGCGGGGCTCCCTCCTATCGCGACAGGAGAAGCGAGGAGCGGCTCTGAGCATCCCTCGGTGATGCTGGCAAAGCCATGTCCTTGTACAGCCCAGGGAGCCTCGGGCGACAGCGACACTCTTCAGGGTGGAGCCAGCCTTTGGGTGATGCCAGGCTGGGGTTTGGGGTGCTGGCACCACCCAGGTGATTTGGGGAGGGCGTTTTGGGTGGGTTTGGTGACATTTTGGCTCAGCTGCCCTCAGGGGCCGAGCTGTCGTGGGAGCTGGGATGTTGTGAGCAGGTGAAAAGTCTCCAGTGCCACCACTGCTGCCACCCTAAACGCTTCCTCTGGGGGCTGGCAGCACTGCGGGGACAGGGGACGCTCTCAGGGGACACGGTCACATTCGTGTCACTGGGGTCCCCTCCTCCTCCTCCTCCTCCTCCCCTGGAGCTCGCCCTCACAGCACTCCCGGCTGGCTCTGCCATCATCACTGAATGTTGTCCCAGTCTTTTTTGGGGTTCCGAGCAGCATTCAGAGCTGCAGCACGGGGGGACCCGCGTGGCTGTTGGTGGCACATCGTGAGCTCGGGATGCTGGATGTGCTGCTGGCTGTGGGGTCCCGAGGGCTGGAGGTTGGGTCCAGCTCCCTTTGCTCTCCTGTGATGGTCTCATTCTTTTCCAGCATGGTTTTAACCCAGGGAAAGGGCAAGAAAACCTCTTCTTTTTCAAGTTAGCTGCTATTCCTTAGTGCCAAATCAGAACAATTGCACCAAACCACTATTAAAAGTATTTAATATCTGCAGATCGGGGGTGATACCATCATAACCATGGAGCTGAGACCGAATTCTGCCTCTTTGCTGATACTATCTCTATTTTGTCCCCCCTCTTATCGAAATATATTCTTTTTTATTAACCATTTCCGTGTGTCTGGTGATGACTGGGCTGTGTGATGCTGTATTTATTGGTAGCCTGGTTGGTTTCTATTTCTGCAGAATAAATGCACGTGGAAGAAATTCCTTATTGCAATAAAAGGTTGGTCTTGAACTGAATCAAAGGTGAGGGTGCTGCTGGCTGGGCATTCACAATGCAAATGCCAGAGGCCAGCAGTATTTCTGTTTCTATTTGCCACATAAAACATTAACCAAGTGAAACATGCCCAGCACAGCTTTGCAGCCTCCCCAGCACACGGTTAAACCTCACCTCGGTGCTGGGCTCCTGGATTAGAGGCGGCCTTGGTGTGATTTGGGAAGTGCTAAACAGGATTTTCTGCATCCTGAGTGGAGTTTCCTCTTGTTGATAGGGTTTAAGGCTCCCCTGTACAAATCTCTCACTGTGCAAATACCTCCAATCTCTCCTTTTAGCCACCCAAACAAGTGGGTTTACACCTGCTTACCAGATTAATTTAATTAGCCAAAAATGGAGTGAAAGAACTGCTTGGAGAACAATAGTTCCCAAAGAACACTTTTTTTTTTTTTCCTATTTCTTGTTGGTTCTGGTAATCTGGGGAAGCTGGATTGAGATATTATTTCTCTGAGCTTCCTGGCTTCTTGTTCCAGTATGCAAACTTGAGAAAATAAGTGGTCAGATTAATGTTTTGAGGGTTTTCTTTTTATATTTGGAGCAATACAAACAAAGCTTATTCCAAATTTCCCATGAAAGAACTGGTTTAGCTCCTTGCCATCTCAGGTAATACAATTTATTTGCTGCCTAACAGTTCTCAAGGAAAACCCAGAGTTGGTCTTCCACAAAACTTGTGTTAATTCATGAATGCAAAAAGGTTTGGGAGGACATTCCTGGAGCTGGAATCTGTGCCTTGGTGTAGTTTTTTACCTGCTGCTCACCTGTGCAGGGCTGGCCAAGGGGATTGGAGCTTTGGGGCAGAACTGAGAGGCCCCAGAACCCCCCTGTTCCAAACACTCTGGATTGGGTTTGAGCATGAATTATTTCATCATTTCAGTAACCTTAAATATTAATTTCAATTTCCCTCTCACTCTGAAGACTTCTATTTACAAATCAGGCCTCTCATTTGAGCAGACAGGATTTTTAAGCAAAAAAAGGGACCTGTTTAGTCAATGCCAAACTGCATTTTCACACTGATGCTCCTTTGCCATTTTAAATTTTAAAGACACCAGACAGACTCCTGGTTTAATATATTTATATTTTCTATTCAGTAGAGTTGCTTAGAGGTACACTGGATTGGGCAATGTAAAACCACTGAATAATATTCATTAATTTGGGTAAAATTCAGCTGATATTTCCCTATTGAACCGAGGTCACGGCCTGCTCCATGCATTTTCCTCCATATTCCCCAATCTTTTGGAAAACGGCACAAGCTTCCCTTAAAGCACCTCCATAATGCTACTTTCAAAGTAATTTGTATTTAAAAATAATAATAACAAGCAAACAAACTTGTCAGCCCATGGGATGCTTCTGCCCCGCGGCTTAATGGCGCAGGTCTTTATACAGCCAAATCCAGCAGCTTTCAATAACAAAGGATGAAATTCATGAAACAAATTGCTCCTCTCCTCATAAGTCACACTCTCGTGTGCCAGGGGAAAGATGTGTTGATAACATTCAAAGAGTTTGGTCGCCGATGAATTGTAAATTCCCAGCGAGCGTCGGCAGTGAGCTGTGAACAGCGTGGGGCTGGCCACAGAATGCGCTCAGATTGGGGCATTCACCACTTCATTCTTGCAGCACTTTTAGGATAAGAGCTAAGGAACACCACGGGGAGATTTTGGTAGGCAGCCTCGAGGGGGGNTTCTGCAAGGGTTAAATTCATGGTTAAGGAAAAAAAAAAAGGAGAGAGGAAAAAAAGGGAGCAAAATATGCAGAGGCGATTTAATGAACATCCAGGGCTCTTTAGAGCGGAGCTGCGAGCTCTGGCTGCGACTTTCGGGGGCAGGGAACAAAGGACAAACGCTCCTGGGTTTGCTGCCTGACAAAAGGGAACACATTCCCAGCCTTTGGGGATCCTCACCCACCAGGAATGGCACTGGGCAGGCTCTGCCCTCCCTGGGCTTTGGGAGAGAAGTTTGGGCTTGGAGCACCTCGGCATTCTCCTGCTGATGGGGTTGAAGGAATATTGAAATTCCTGAGAGCTCCTGTCCCCCAGATCTGTCCCATCAGTGTCCCCTGGGGCAGTGGTGTCTGCACAGGCTTGCCCAGGGCAGTGTGTCCATGGATCCCCTGGAATAATTTGGGATGTGGGAGCATGCTGGTGTTTCCCAGGTGTTGGGATGGTTGGCTTCTCACTCTGAGCAACCTGCCCGTGCTGAGCTGTGACAGCACTGCATGAGTCCATGCCCAGGTGGTTTTTTTTCAGGATGCCACACCAGAAGCTTGAGGAACCGTGGCTTCCACAGAAATAAAAATGCTGGAATTCTGCTCTTTAGTTTTCCCCAGTTATTTTAAACAGATCTTGGAATTACCCAGTTCAACTCACCCCTGACAGACTCACAAGTGACAAAAGCAGGGAAGGATGGCTCTTTGTGAAAGTTGGGGACCTACAGGTGACAAAAGCAGGGAATGATGGCTCTTTGTGCCACTTGGGGTGAAGCCCTCCCGAATTCCAGCCCGTTTGGAGGCAGCACTCAGCCTGCCCTCCTCCATGCCAGCCCTGAGCCCTGCAGCTGGGACTCCAAACAGGGCAGGGCAGGGGAGCCAGCAGCAGGGAGCTCTTCCTGCAGGTCAGGACACTTGGGCAGGCCCCAAAAGGGTTAACAAACAAAGTGCCTGGATGGCTTTGTTCCCTGGCAATCTAATCAGATGTTAACCTACAGTCTATATCCAAGCAATCCTTTCCTTATGATAGTGATTAGTATTACACTGGGAATGAATAGAGCGAGGAAGGATTCCTATGGTAACCTTCAAAATGCATTCCATCGGCAGGCTCTGCCTACTCACAATAATTACGTTCTTAACTCGTCTAACAAACGGCATGCTAATTAGCTGCTTAACCAGCCTCAGCTCATTATTACCAGGGTTGGGCAGGCTGGAGCAAAGTGACCCAGAGAGAACAGGCCCTCTTAAAAAACAAAAAAAATAATAGTAATCATAAGGCATTTGTCAGATTGGCCATGAGGATGGACCTCCTCCACTGCTGGCCCCGTGTGGGACCGGCCCGTCGGCAGAGCCACAAACCCTCAGCTGCCTTGGAATTTGTCTCCCTGGGATGCCTGAGCCTTAGGCTGGCATCTGCTGGTGCTGGTGGTGAGCTCCAAGTGTCCCTGGGGGCTGTCCCAGGTTTGTTGGAGCAGTGGCTTTGTTCCAGAGCAGGCTGGGTCCTCCCACCCTGAGCGCGGCTGGACCGTGGTGGCTTGGCTGAGCTCTGTCCCCCTCTCCGCTCCTTGGAGTCACAGAATCCTGGAATGGTTTGGGTGGGAAGGAGCCTTAAAGATCATCTCATGGGCAGGGACACCTTCCACTATCCCAGTTTGCTCCCAGCCACATCCAGCCTGGCCTTGGACACTCCCAGGGATGGGGCAGCCCCAGCTGCTCTGGGCACCCTGTGCCAGGGCCCCCACCCTCACAGGGAACGGGATTTTGCCCGAACTGGTCTCATCAAAGTTGTTTTGTTGGTTTTTTTACTGAGGCACCATGTAAACTGAGTTAACCATGGAAGTTTTGCTGTTTCAGATGAAAGCAGGCCTGGCCACCCTGAGCTCTGTTCAGCTCTGTTTAGCTCTTTGGAAGTTGGATGAGTGAATAAATTATGCCTGGGCACAAAGGACACGTTCTGAAGGAAACTGAGCTTCCTGCATTCCTGAAATGCACCAAAATCAAGGATGCTCGTCCCACTGGGCACTGCCCTCCACCTGTCCCATGGTTTTATAAGGTCTCTTAGTTGTTTTTTCTGGGACAACACGTTCAGGGTCTTTCCCTGGATGGCATTTTTTGCTCCTGACAGCAGTACATCACCCAGCCATTCCAGTCTGGAGTTGTGGTGCTCCTTCTTCGAGGATGGAGGGGTTTTCTACAGCTGGGAATGGCACCAGGTTTAGGCAGGGTTGGCTGCTGGGATGCTCTGTCCATCAGGAATGTCCTGTGAGCTTCAGGATTGAAACCCTGGTGAGAGAGAAGCTAAACTGAAACTCACTGGGAGATTCCATCAGCTGTTTGCTTGGTTTACTTTCATTATTTTTTTCCTCACAAAATGTTTCATTTGCTGCTGGTCCTCGTGGTGAATTCCAGTCCAGGGAGAACAAGGAGAACAGCAGGTTCATTTCTCTTGGAAAGGCATGTGGTGGGTTTTTAGGGGATTATTTGGAAGTTTCCTAATTCTAATAATTGAGTTGAGGGAAAGTCCCAGCAGGTCCATTCCAGCAGCCCAGGCAATGGCATTTTCCAAACTGGAGCATGCCTGGGAGGATCCTGCTTAAAAAAACCTCAAAATCCAGTTGTCTTTATGGGCAGCCAGGGTAGCTTACAGTAGCTGCTGTGGTTAAGGAGAGATCACAAAAGTGAGGAGGTTTTAAAAGTCTTTTTACAGTTCTTTAGCGTCAATCCACAAAGTTAATCCTAATGTCAACAGAGAATAACACCATTTATGTGCCACTAAATGCAAACTTGTGCTGTTGCAGAGCCTGCAGTTGTAGGGTTTGCCCTAAATACAATCTGTTCTGTTTTTATGCCTTTGCACCAGCTGGAAATGCAAGCTCCTACCACGATTTCAAATATTGATTCGCTTAGCACACATCAAAACATTACCTTGAGATATTAAGCAGAATGTTTATTTTTGGGTTTCACACCTCCAACCCTTTTAACACCTTAATGTGCTCGTGCATTTTGTTGCACTCCTAATTATTTTCCCCCTCTTCACCTCTGCAGTTTATTCTTGCATTGTTGAAATCCAAGGGTATGAATAATGAGAGTGAGCAGGGCACTGTGGCTCCAACAGAACACAGTTTCCTTCTTGGATGTGCTTTGAGAGAACCACAGGCCATGAAGTTTTCAGTAAAAATAGGAGCTGTATTTATGATTTGTGT
Source organism: Rhabdornis inornatus (assembly GCA_013397075.1). NCBI lineage: Eukaryota > Metazoa > Chordata > Aves > Passeriformes > Rhabdornithidae > Rhabdornis > Rhabdornis inornatus. The sequence goes on along the minus strand of VWZS01010194.1, from coordinate 131,734 downwards.
CATGAGTTTGCCATGAGATGATCTTCATTTAAATGAGAGCAAATTTTACTCTCAAGTGCTGGTACATACAGTTTTAACTTTCTAAAATAATTGTTTATCTTATTAGCAGCAGTGATTTCCCTCACCTTTCATTCAGGAGGAATTTCTCCATGGGAAGGGTGGTCAGGCCTTGGCAGGGGCTGCCCAGGGAGGTTTGGAGGTGCCCAAGGAATTCCTGGATGTGGCACTCAGTGCTTTGAGCTGGGGACAAGGTGGGGATTGGGCACAGGTTGGACTCGATGGTCTTGGAGGTCTTTTCCAACCTCAGTGATTTTGGGACTGTGTTTACCTGGAGAATAGAAATGCAGTTTCGTTGCCAACTCTCTTCCTCTTCATAAAATATTGGCAAACTTACATCAGCAAAACCTGGAAATACTTTTTTGTCTGCATGTGATGATTTCCTCAGTTGTTAATTTGGGATTTGCCAAGTTTCAAGGAGCTGGACATCTTTTAATAGCTCAAACATAACACAGTGATTTCATCATTCCCTTATCAATGGCTACTGGTGAACCCAAATATCCACACCCAACAAAAGCTGACTAAGGGACGAATGTTTATTTTGGTTATCAAGTAATTTTTCTCTAGTGGAACACTTTATATTATCACTCTATCTTTAGTACTGATAATTTTCACAAATATTTTGCATTCTGCCTGTTTAGCCCTTGTTTTTCCACGTTAACAACTCTCCTGGCAGGTGGAGCAGCATTTGGGAATTTTGTGCCTGCTGTAACAGAACTTAATTTTCTATTTGGACATAAAACCATCCCCAAGAATTTGTGTTCAGCTTCTGTGTGCTCACCACTTGCAGGATAGATATGGCACCGTGCAGAATAATGGAGCTCACGTTTCAGCTCTCCTTGGGAAGCTGCTCCTGCTGCAAGTTGAGAGTGAAAGAACCCCCAAAAATGCCCCACAGCTCCCAGGCCAGCTCAGATGGAGAATTATTAGAGACTGTCCCTGCTCTGGGTCAGCTCTAACAGCTGCAGCCTTGTGATGTGGGACAGACAGGGGGGACATCATGATTCAGGCAAAAAAAATCAGAATGTTTTTATGCACTGAATGTGATTTCAGGCATTTGATGAGAATCAGAAATGAGCAAAGGTCCCCACTTTGTGAAGAGTGGCCACGGGCTGGGGCGTGGTGGTGGCAGTGGGAGGAATGCAGCTGCTGAATTCCCTGCTTTCCACGGAGCACAACAAAGGCTGCAGCAACGTGGGCAGTGGGGAGAAGCATTTTAAAAATCCTGCTGGGAAATGGAAACGTTTGGGAGGCGCTGCCTGTGTTTGGCACTGGTGAGGAGCAGGGCAGTGCTGGATTTTGGAGGCTGGGTGGGTTTGTGTGGTAAATTCTGAGTGTTGCCTTCCTGGCAAATCTGCCATGGAGCTTCCAAAATGTCATTGGTCTCTTCAAAGTGGTACCACCCATCCCTGAAACACCAAAAAACCCCAAACTGAAATGTGCATCTTTGCATGGAGAATCCATGCAGAAAACAAATTCTGCCTGCTTAAAAGAGAGGAGAAAGCAGGTGCTTGGCTTGGCCAAGTGGTCATGGTGGAGGATGGCTACTGTTCTCTTGGCTTTTTTGGGGGACAGGGGTTGCAGGGATATGACATTCAAAAAAACCAGTTGGGATATGGCATTAAAATCTCTTTCAAGAAAGGATCCCTGCTCTGGCACTGCCCAGAAATGTAATTATTTCTTACTAGTCCACCCCTGTATATTTGTATCAAATAGAATTTGATGCTAAGAACAGTTTCCTCAGTGGATTTGTGGATTTCTTGTGGCTGCAGTTGCTCCTCTGCTTTTCAGAGTTGCTGTGGATGTTCATCCCCATCTGTGTTGGTCCAGGTCAGGGACAGAACCTGGCCCCAAGGGTTGGGACACCAAGCTGAGGCTCCCAGGCAGGTTTGGGACAGGCTGCTGTTCCAGGGAGGGTGGGAGTGGATGAACCAACTGGAATGTGGAGGGCTTTTATTTCTTCCAAGCCGACGCCGGAGTCGCTCAGGGTCCCGTCTCAAATAACTCCCTGAGCAGGAAAATAAACAGCCCAGTGGATGCAGAGCCCTGCCAGTCCTCTGGCCCAGGTTTTTCAACAGTGTCAAGTGATTTCTGTGTGTACAAAATTTCCTTTCACCGCCGACTCGGGCAGTGATGTGTGCTAAGAACCAGCTGAGACTTTGGCACTAAAACCCCTCAGAATCTTCTGTTATGTTGGAGAAATCCTCTGCCTCTTGCTCAGGCAAGCTCCAGCTTCTCAATTCCCCAGCCCTGCTGGTAGGGAAAGAGGAATTATCAGCAAGGAAATGCCTTGTTTTCTGGAATTAAACCAGAAAGTGCTGGAAATCTTCCTCGTGCTTGCAAATCCGCGGGGTTTTTGTGCTGTTGAGCCCTCGGTGGCCAGGGCTCTGCAGATTTGGGGTGCTTGTTTGAAATGGCACCTCCCAGGCTGCAGGAGAGATTCCCCTCCTCGTGCAGTTGGAGTTTGTGGCTCTGGACAAGCCCCTAACTCTGAAATGCAGCATATTCATAACCGCCCCCGTTAGTGTGAGGCAGAGAAGGAACAAGGAGTATGAAAACACAGCTCTGTGAAAGATTCCCATTATCCTGCCCCAGATGGCACCAGCTGTACTCCTGGACCAACACTAAATGACTGTGGCTTGTGCCAAATATGTACTTGAGTGGGTTGTACATGCCCTTTACAAATAGAAGTTGAATGTTAATAGATACTGAATGAAACCCACTGCCAAACCAAACAGAGCCCCTGGATATACCCAGGGCGTGCAGGGAAATCACACATCGCAGCAGCGCTCGCCGCAGAATGCGTGCGAAGGATTTCAAAGTGCTGCTGGGTTTAATGTGGCCCTGGCTAATTCTCCCTATGCTAATGGCCGTGCGAGGATGCAGGAAGAAGAATGAGGAGAGGTTAAAGGAGCGCTGCACCGATATCATGTAAATTCGGGATAGGGTCAGCGTATGGTGTTGTAAACAACATCACATCTCGGAGTACATGGAGTTCTGATCCTTTCAGGTATTCGAGCCTTTGTCTGCTGATATAACGCCTGCCTGTCAGCCCCACGGTCAGAGGCCCAATCTTTTTTTCTTCCCTCGCTGAAAAGGTCCCAGCGCCACATCGGGGCAACACACTGGCTGCCTATTCTCCTTCCCCATGGAACGCAATCACCGGACAACTCGGCTATAATTCACTCCCTGGCCAGCCCTTTGAAAAGGTGGGCTGCCTCAGTGCTGTTAGCCCAGCAAGATAAATCATGTACTCGAAATTAACTTCCATTGAAAGGAAGGGGTGGAAGAAAAGCCGACTGGTCAGGCGGAGCATGCTAAAGAAAAGATGACTGGAGTTGATAAATGTCATTGCGGATAATTTGGGGGCTGTGATTAAGATCTTATCTAGGTAGGAAGTAAATAGAAAAGACTTAATAAAAGTCCTACCCAGGGATCCGTCCTTATGAACTTGTGAAGTTTTAATTTTTTTTTTTTTTTTTGGTGAATATTGAAGAGAGCTCCAGAAAGGTCTTCATTAAAGGGAAAGTTGTTTTCAGGGCGCTGCCCAGAGAGCTCTGAAAGGCGCCTGGGTGAAACTGTACGTCTTTCCCCCACTCCTTTTTCTTTTCCAAGGGGAAAGAAAGCATCTTTGTTTAAAAATTCTTTTAAAAAGTTAAAGGATAAACAAGTGGGGGGGGGCTGATGAGGATTTCTGGCTAACAATCATCTGTTTTTTCTCTGCTCTTTTGCTTTCTTTAATGAATGGCGTTTGCTGCCATAAAATTCCCTACAAATAAAATGTAACCTTATCCCCAATATGTGTAAGGGAGAGAAGGCAGAGGCCTGCTTGTCCATAAACTCACAAACTGCTCACCCAGAAAACATAAACTGCCTCCCATTTTTATAGTGCAGCCCAGAATTCTCTTTTATTATATTATTAGCAGTAGTTTGCTGGGTTTTTTTTTTCCCCTTTTCAACCAATTACTGCAGCAACCTGCAAGCAAGGAGCAGTAAACTCTGTGAACATCTGTGGGGCTGAGTGACAGGGATCCAGAGCCTGGTGTGAATTCCCTGTCCTGGAGAGGAGGGAGCCTCCCCCCTGCCCTGGAAATGCTGCTTTTGCAGCTCAGAGGGAGCACAGACAACCCCAACAGCTGGACAGATGTGTAGGGACTTCTGCTGCCTAATGAGAATGGTTAAAATTTTATGGAAGAGTGTATCCTGTGATCTGTAACCTCCCTAATCCCAATCTCAGAGGGATGCTGGGCTCAGAGAGGTTTGCAGAGCCCTGGAAACGCCACATCCTAAATTACCCAGGCTTCTCATTTATTTCCTCCATGTCCTTTTACTACTTTGCCCACCACACAGAACATATTTCAATATGAAAACTGGGTAATTTGCTTTAGGAAAAAAATGATGAGAAGGCCCAGCTAAGGGTACGCAGAGAGGGGATGTGCAGAGTCAGGGGTGCTGTGTGGTTACCCAGAGTGGGACAAATCCAGTTTGGAGAATTTGGGAGATAGAAAAGGAAATCAGTGTGGCTTTAACCCCTTTGTATCCCAGAGCTTTTTCTGCTCTAAAAAACAAACTGGAAAAGGCAAGAAGTGTGAGCAGTTACAGCATTTGCCTTTCAGAAAGGCTCTGATACTGAGTCAATTATTAGACAGTGCTGAAGGACAAAAGCAGAACCTGCAGTTGCAAAGTGCTGCAGCGTGGAGGGAGATTTGGGGACAGTCCTGCTGAAAATGAGACATTTCCAGGCTCAGCTGAAGCTGGGCTTCAATGCAGATAAATATTCTGAGTGTGCAGAGCCCACTAAATACAACCTCAAACCTCCCCAGCTGCAGTGAGGGATGCAGAGGACTCAAACCCCTCCCACTGAGACACCCTGAAATTTGGGAAAGGAGAAGGATAACCAGTATTGGGAGGCTTTTCCAAGATCTGGTTTTCCTGGGAATGCTGGCTCAAAGGTACCTTGCTGGCAGCCCCAGCTCCCAGGGCTGCCTCACTTTATAATGAAACACTCCTGGGGGGACCTGCCCTGCTTGCACTGATTTTTAAGACCCCTGCAGTAACAAAATTTGGGAAATACCAATGGAATCTGCAAATTTTAAAAGTTCATATTCCCCTCCACGAAAACATGGATTTTGTAGGGGGGAAATGAAGTTCTGTACTTTCTGTTTGTGGATTCTCTGAGAGCCGATGCAGGTTTCTAAATGTGAATTCACCAAACTGAGCCAAAGTTTGGGGTTTAGGGCTTTAATAACAGGAATATTTGCCCTGGGGAATTGGTCAGGCACTACTCCCATCATTGTGTCACAGGCACTTGAGCCACGAGAGCGTCTGCTGCTGCAATGAAGGGTTATCTGCATTACAAAATAATTATAAAATGGCTATAAATGTTGGCAAGAAACAGATGCTGCTCTTATGGTGCTTTTTATGTTTGTAAGTGCAAAAATACCAATGGTTATGATAAAAATTTCGGTGCTAGATCCCATTTCTAGAGTTACTAAGGAGTTGGTAAAATAGTTGAAAATTATGAAATAGAACTTTCAGGAGATTTGTTTGAGAGATTTTTGCTCTGAGATACAAACAGCTCTTAAATAGGAAAGATAAGAAAGAAACTGTAAGTTTGCAATGCTACAAGCTCATAACGTGGGGTTTGTGTTTCTGAGCATTTCCTGCAAGCTCTGCCTTAATCACTGACGATTTCAAGAATTTCAGTTCTTGCTTTTAAGAAATTTTGGGCTCAGTTTCTGAGCTGGCTGTTTCTCTCAGGTGTTCTCACTGATGAAGTCACCTGCCAGACTTCTGCTGGCCTTTTCCACGTGTTTGCTGTAGAAAGTGAAATGTTTTTAGGAATTTCTCCCCTGAAATCTAGTTTCAAACATAAACTCCAGACATATTTTAATCCACAAATGTTTTCCAGACTGTCAGCATCTTCATTTTCCAATGATTTCATCGGCGTGTCCAGATCTCTCTTGTTAATGACTCTGAGAAAACTGTGGACCCAATAAACCCCGTGTCAGGCAAAGAATACAGTGAGGATTGGGAAGTGACAGATAAAGCAAATATCCTGCTCCTAAACAAACACAGCAGGACAGGAGAAGATGACAAATGACGGGATTGTGTCAGCTTGAAAACAGATTGGACTAATGGCATGCTGGACTTTGCACTCCGGGAGATCGATACTCCATCAGGCCAGAGAGCTGCAGCCCCTGTGAATGGCAGGGCCAGGCAGGGAGATGTGCAGATAGCACTGCTGTAAACCCAGCCTGAGCCTGCAAGGGCACTTCTGGCCACTGGCATTTCCATTTTCCACCCTTCCCTCACTGCTGGAAATGGCCGTGGGGCACAGTTTGGGTCTGTGTGGAGTTTGGGCACTGCCAAGTGCTGGGCTGTCATTGTTCCTCTCCTCCAAACCTTCTCTTTTCTTTTTCTTTTACAGATTTTTTTTTTCCCCCCGCTCCATTTTTTTTTCAGCTCCTCCATTTCCCCCTTTCTGCCCCTGCCCCCTGCTCTTTTCTCCCTGTTTTCCAGTATAGATCCTAATATTTTATTCTGTATTAGGGAAGCTGATATGTGACTCCTTAAGGTCTTCCCTGGGGGAATTGAGGAGATATGGAGGCAGAAAAGAGAGGTTTCTTTCTATGACTTTCAGGGAGGCTGTGCACATAAAGATAATGTATTTTTGTCCTGTCTTTGTTCACTTCTGTTCCCCAAACTTCCAGTTGGTACCAGCTGGGTTCAGTCTACGTGAGCTCTCACTTTCTGAGGCTCAGATTATCTGATGGGAGGGGAGTTTTCTGTGCCATTTAGCAGCTGGTGCAGAAAAGTGGCACTTCTTCAGCAAAAATAGGTGTTTTCATACATATGGGGAAAAAAAAAGCTGGCAGTGGTCTGGGATAGGCAGATCCTGTGTGCATGTTGGATTCCAGGCTCAGCCAAGTGGGATGTCCAAGGAATGCCCAGACTGTCCCACAAGCACTATCTCCTTGTCTGGTGGGATTCCTTCCACGTGGGCCAGCTCCCATTTCACCCAAGGCCACATTTACATTATCAGGAGCCACCAGAGGTGTAGGGATAAGGATTTGGGTTCCCCATCTTGTTCTTTTCAGCTGCTGACTGCACCAAGGACCTAAAATTTCTGTGAAGTGCAAGTGGTGAGGGCAGGGGACAGGGGGGACATGGTCCATGGGCTCTCTAGATGGGAATGATCCTCAGAGATGGAGAGGGAACTCCCAGGGGATGAGGAGAGAAGCAGTTTAGGGCTTTCTTTGGCAGTGAAGGAGGAGAGGTGACAGGGTATGCACAGCTGTGTCACTGCAGTGTCACTGCAGTGCAGGAGGGGAGTGAGGGATGTGAGAGTCACCCGCTGTCCCCGAGCAGGGTGTGCAGGTCTCCATCTCCCCAGAGCCCAGGGGAAAGCCCAGACTGCTCTCCCAGGAGCAGGGCACCTGGATAAGTGTTGGTGCAGAACCCTCAGAACCAACCCCAGCTGTTCCAGGGGCCAGTTTGGTTCATCCAGCTTCGTTCCCAGTGGGGTTCTGGACACTCCTCCCCACGATTACTGAGTTCAGAGTCCTGCTCTTCCCAGCCTGGCTGCACCCTTCCTCTCCTTCCTTCCTTCCCGGGGACTGCACAGCCCCTTCCCTGTGCCTGATAAGGAGCCTGAGCCACCCCAGGGCGTGGAGGGGGCTTGGCTGGGGCTGCACTGTGTGGAGAGGGACATGAACCTTAAAAAAAAAAACCTAAATGTGCAGTTTTACTCCTTGCCCCAGCAGCAGGGAGCTGTCATCAAAGTTTCCTGGTGGGAATTTGGATGTTCAGACAGGAAAGGGTGGTCAGGGATTGGGAATGGGCTGCCCAGGGAGGAGGTGGAGTCCCCATCCCTGGAGGAGCTGGGTGACAAGGTGGGGATGGGTCACAAGCTGGGCTTTGTGATCTTTTCCAACCTCTGCATTTCCAGGATTTTGTGCAATCCCCGCTCCTGCCGTGTGCTCCGAAGGGTTAACTGCTTCCTGATAAATTGCACTCTCTTTAATAGCTGTTAGTTGTTTACCTGAGCTAATAAGATTAATGTCGTACTGAATATGGGGAAAAAAAAATTCCCAACACATGCTTTTAGATTTATATGCTAATCACCAGGAGCAGGGAATTAATGCTGAGGAGGCATGGAGGGAATGCTTTTGCCTGCTCCAGAAAACAGAAGAATTAACAAACTCCAGTGTGGCCTGAGAGATCCCAACCTATGGATCCCATGGAAGGGCTGACGTGGAATCAGCACGGGAAGGCTCCTGTGAGGGAGGGTTTGTAGGATCAGCCTGGAAAATGTGTATTTTTAACTTGGAGAGGTCAGGTTCAGAACCCAGGAGATCCCTCTATTGCTTGTGCTTTTCCAAGGTGTTTATTCAGCTTTAAGGTCTCTTCAGAAGGAGAAGGAAAGGAAGCCTCTGGTGTGCCTATCACTTTCTCTGTTGATGTTTCTCTCTACCCATTTGATATTTTAGATAAATAGGCATTATCTAATCTGAAGGAACTTTTTGGGAGGCCCAGCGAGTATTTTTTATTAGAGCCTAACAAACTGCTATTTTAGAAATTACATATATATATATATATATATATAACTGTGCTGTGGAAAGGTGGAGTTTATGTGAAGGCCATATAATAAAAAAAGCAAATTAAATTCCAAGCAAAATATATAGAAATAAGTCATGGAGAAATTTAGCTATGAACAACATAAATATTTTTCATGGTGTAGGATTTAATTAAAATCAAGTACTCTCAGTTGGCACAGAGGTGCTAAAATGTACACGAGTTGTAACAACCGATGTGGACGATTTGTAAAATAAAATAATTTGAAAATAAATTCATTTTGGAAAGGGTGGCTCTCACAGAGAGGGCGATTCCCAAGCTGCCTTGTGTGATGCAGGAGGATAAATGGAGAATTGGGAAGGCTGGGATTCCATTCCTGCCTGTGCCATTCCATAAGGGAAGAGCCTGCCCAAACCAGTCTCCCTATCCCTGCCTGCCTTGCTGGTGCCCCCAGACTTTCCTCCCAATAACACATTCCCAGGGCAATGAGGAAGCAGAAAGGGAATTGCTTAGGCATGGGAGTCATCATGGAGCTGGAATTTTCTGTTTAAATACTTTTTTGACTGACATCCTCTCCCCTCTTTCCAAGAGTGTTGGAGAAGAGGGAAAGCTCATCTACCCTGCCTTTATTCCTGAAAGCAGGGAGGTTGGAGGAGAGAGTTGCCAGCTGAGGATGTCTGCTCTGAGTGGGCTGACCTGGCTTAAAATCAGATTTTGGAGGTGAGTTGTGGGAGGGGGAGCAGGCAGAGAAGTTTAGTCTCGGTATTGTCTGGCTGGCTTGGTTACTGCCATGATCTCACTGCTTCTGGTTGTCAGACTGGACTAAAATCATGGAGATGATTTGCTGGGAATGAGAAAGTGAAGCTTTTTCACAAATATTTCAAATGTTGCCTCTGTTTTCCCGGATTTTCTTGAATACCAGCAGTTTAATCCAAACAATAAACAGAAACCTCTCTCTTACTCGCTTTTCTCTTCCCCCTCGCTCTGTAATTTATTCATAACGTGTGCTGGAGGAAACTGGAGGAAAAGGAGAGTTTCACATTTATTTTGGCTTCTCTTCCCTCGTAACGGGGTTGCTTGGGCCAGAGAAATTGCTCCTCATATGGGTGGGGAGTGAAGGCAAGCTCAGAGGATCCCAAAAAATGCTCCCATCCCTTTCCCCCTTCCCCTCAGCAACAAATGCATTGCTTCACGGAGGCATTAATTGAAGCTGGTTGATGTATAAAATAAATTCGAGCTGACTCCCCGCTCAGGTAGCTCAGAGGAATCAGCTAATTTCGTTTTCTTTAGGAAAACGACAAAGCACGGACTTGGCTGTGACCAAAGGATTCCTCACCTGCGCATCCCCGCGGATCTGTGTGTGTTTGTGTGTTTTTGTGTGTGTGTGGCACGAAATGTGGCGTTTTCAGGAGGGTTTTGTCTCGAGCAGGAGCTCTGGAAAGAGGCAGGATGCACATGGATGGTGTCAGCAGCGGCAGCGAGTTCTCGCAGCCAGGGAAGTTTGTGCGGGCGCTGGACGAGTGAAAACGCCTCGAACGCGCCGCGCTCGTTTGTCTTTCTCGAATTTGAATGAGAACACGCGCTAATGGAGGACACAGGATGGGAGAACTCGGATTTTTTTGGCAGGGATGCCCTGGGGAGGGAGCTGAGCGCAGGGTGCTGTCCCGGCCGGCGCGGGGATGTCGCACAGCATCCCCGCTCCCCCCGAGAATCCCCGAGCATCCTCGCTCCTCACGAGCATCCCCGAGCATCCCCGAGCATCCCCGCTCCTCCCGAGCATCCGCACGCCCTCCGAGCATCCCCGAGCATCCCCGAGCATCCCCGAGCATCCCCGTTCCTCCCGAGCATCCCCGAGCATCCCCGCTCCTCCCGAGCATCCCCGAGCAACCCCGTNGCTCCCCCCGAGCATCCCGCTGCATCCCCGCACGGATCCCAAGGTGTGCCAGCAGCTCCAGCCCTGCTCTGCCTGCTGCCTCTTCCCGAGCAGCCCCAGCCGGGCTCTTGTCCCTTCCCCGGGCCTGGGGACAGACGCCGGCGATGAATGAATGAATGAAGTGCCACCGGGCCAGCTCCCACAGTGGTGGCCCATTGTGCTGCCAGACGGGAGAGCCGGGCATGGGCTTGTCCCTTTGCAAGCCTTCTTAATTATCTTTCACATATTCCAGCTCAGAATGATATTTCAATCAAATTTCTTTGTAAATATTCATGTGCTGGTTTGTCAGGATGCTGAGCAGCCAGGGATGGGAAGAAGTGGGAAGAATCTGACCATTTTAAGTGTAAATATTAAGAGCTTGGACGGGGTAGAAAGAGAACTGAAAGCCACCTCTTCTCAAAGACGTGTTTTATGGTTAGGTTTTTTCCTTCCTTCCTTTTGACTATTTTTAATGCAGCATAAAGTGAAGTGCAGCTATTTGAGCAGACTCAACAAGTGAAAGGCTGTGAAGATCTGTTGGGGAAAGCTGTCAGATGATAAAAAAACATTCCTGTAATGAAAAATCAGATGTTCTGTTTTCCCCTTTTTGCCATGCCTCCTCTTTTCTCCCAGTTTTCCAATATAGATCCAAATATTTTATATTGTATTAAGGAAGCTGATACGTGACTCCTTAAGGCCTTGGATGATGTTTTGGGAAATCTCCCATTTTTGGTGACCAAGTGGAAATACCTGAGTGAGACTGCAGCTTTTTTTCTCCCAAATTCTGTTCAAGCCTTTCCCTTCTCTCCCAGTTTGCCCATGAACCCAGGTGGTCCCTTCCCAGTACTGACCCATGGTAGCCCTGTGGTCTCCTCTGCAACAGATGCTAAATCCCCCTGGGATGGGAACTTGGCAGGTTTGCGGAGGTGCTGTCTGAAGACCAAGGCATTAATTCATCTCTCTAAAGGTGCTTTGTGCAACCAAACCCCTCCTGGGCCTCTAAGAGCAATGCTCAGGCTTTTAATATCTGGCTTCTGTGTCCCAGAGGAGCTTGGGGAAAATACAAATACTTTTAAGAGTCAGGTTCTAGTTTAAAAAAAAGCCAACACACCAAACCCAAAATAATTAAAAAGATGGATGCAGTCTGGTTTGGACCTTTTGTTTATTCAGCATTATTTAATTTCACAAATATTAAGTTTCCCTTTTCCATCACCAACACCCGTCCCATGGGATGCAAGTTGCCACCAATTTCATTCTTCTGAAGCCTCATTACTCTCACCAGTTGCTCACTTCGACTTATGGAATTCCTAGAGCCTGGAACAAGTGTAAATATCATTGTGAAGCCCATCCACACTCCAGAATTTGGTGGTAAACAAGAGCTGGGACAGTCAGGAGGCTGCAAAGTGGGTTGGATATTGAGATAACTCCCTCTAAACATCCTTGCCAGGAGGCAAAGCCCAGACTGAGCAGTGTGACCAGAGCAGCTTCAGCAACACGGAGCAGGAATAGGAGAAATACAGGAATTCAGGTGAAATACAGGAATTCCTGAGGGCAGGAGGGAGCAGTGCTCACTCCTCACTCGTGCTGGCAGCACTGGCACTGGGGCTGCTGCTAATTACCCAATGCTAATTACCCAAAGCACTCATGGAACAGTGAGTGGGACAGGAGGATGTGGGGCACAGGGTGGTGATAGGGAACACCAGGGATTAAATGGGAATTAATTCCATTTAATTCCATGGGAGGGATGGGGGACACCCCTCATGCCGTGTTTCTGGGGGTGTTTCCCCAGCAGAGAAAGCACCAGCAGAGCCAGAGAGCAGAGCAGCTTTCACTGCTGCTTTCCTCCTGTTTTTTTTCCTCCTGGCCCAAAAAATATTTGGGTGAAAGTTGGGGAGAGGCACTGAACCAACAAACACGGGCAACTTGGTGTAATTAGTTACTTTCTCTTTAAACATTGTAATTATAAAAATCCATTTGTTGTTGATTTTCATATTCTGTGCTTTGCAAAGCCTCAAGCTGTAAAGTAGGATGTGATTCCTAAGGAGACACATGCAGGTATCCCTGGGTTGTAGCATCAGATGAGCTTCAGCCAGGTGGAGGCTGAGTGCTTTTAAAGAAATACAGCAAGGGGAAAAATGGGACTGTCAGGAGCCTGAGGCTGAGGAACACACACTCGGAAAAACTTCCTGAACCTCACAGTTTTACAAGAGGGTTTATAACCCTGGCACCACAGTGGGAGGGTGATTTGGGATAAAAAACCCTGCATTTGACTCATGGGCTTGTGGCAAAACGAGCTCAGCCACAAGAGTTTGATCATTTCATGGGTGGACATTAAGCTGTGAGTGTTGGAAGTGTCATCCTTGCTGTTCCATCTCCAAAGAACAGCTCTTTGCTATTTAGATCAGCAACAGGAAATAATAAACTCGTTAACATGTCAGAAATCTCTTATTGGGAAGAAGCTCCGTGGTCTCTTCAGTTTCTGACAGTGCTCAGTGCTGAGAGGGCAGGATGGGCTGGGGGAGCAATCAGGAGGAGCTGGGATAGCCTGGCAGTTGGGAATTCTCTCCTCATTCCCAGTATAAAGTGTATAAAGCCAGGAGAACATCCCAACGTGTGTTTGCAGCTCACACACATGTGAGCTCACACACTGCAACTGCAGCGGGGTTTGTGGATATTCCCAGCCACAGCCTGCAGAGGAAAAAGGGACAAATGGGATTTCCTACTACAAAGTATTCCTGCTAATGATAACACAGGTTTTTTGTAGCATCTATTTTTTAATTTGTCCTAAAGCTGTGAGACCCTGTGCTGCTCAGGCCATCGCAGGCTGCAAATGTTCCCGAAAAACAAAACAAGCAATGGGGGAAAAGTGCCTTGGTAGGGAACAAAAACATTTTTGTTGAGGCCTAATAGAAGTTTAAGCTTTGTCTTAAAGCTCTCCCCAGCCTGCAGTGCCTCTCGCTTATTGAATAAGTGAAATGAAGCCCTTGGCGGGAGCGAGCGAGTGTGGGACAAAGGGCAGCAGTGAAAAATGAACACAGTTTCAAACTGCAGAGAAACAGATGTGAATCTGCAGCAGGAGAAGGAGCCAGGGGAGCCCAGCACGGCCACCAGAGCACGGGCACAGCTTCCACTGCAAAGCATTTTGTCACTCTGCTTCTGCCACCACACTTGGGGACTTGGCAATAACATCATCCTCATCCTCATCCTCATCATCCTCATTCTCACCCTCATCCTCATCCTCATCCTCTCCCCAGTGAGGGTACACAGAGGCCACGTCCCAAAGTGTGGGGAACAGCTGAGGGATTTTGGGGAATGGGCATCAAAAGGGCCAGGGCAGGGCGGGGGGAAGGAGAAGGTGGGTGCTTATTAAGCCCTGCTAATGTTGGTGATGTATTGAGTGAAACATCATGAAAAATGAAAGCAAATCCTCCCATAATCTTGACAGAACAAAAGGCTTTCAGTTAAAATAGAAAAATGCTACGGCGGCATATATCAAACATAACTTTTATATTAAATGTGCATGTGGTTGAATATGGATCACATTAGAAGAAATGTTGTTTGGCTTTTTTTTTTTTTTTTTTTCCCCTTCAACAAGCACCTAAAGCTCTTGCTTGGGAAACATTTGGACAGTGCTGTTTTCTCCTGGTAAAATTACATTTTCTTGTGTCTTTTAATTGTGAGGGATTTGCCCATCTGCGCTTGGAAGAGAAAAACTTTTGCTCCTCAGTCATTAAGTACAAGGTTTACATGTCTGGCCTGAGTGAAAGTAGCTGGACTTCTCATTCATCTTCTCCTGACAGGATAAACCCAATATATTGAAGCAGTTCTTCTTGCTTTTAAAAATCCCACATTTCATAACCACTCCATGGTATCAAATTTATCTGATGGCTCCGGCTCTTTGAGCACAACTTCCCCAATTCTAATTACTGCAACCTTTTGTTCTAAGAATAATAAAATATAAGCCAGAGTTGGCACAGGAGCAAAGTGCCCCCTCACAAAAGTCAAGGGCTTGCAAAGAAAATAGAGTTCCTCCTCAGAGCCCGGTAGCAACAGCAGTTGTTTCCTTCAATGCATTTAATTTGTCACAATGGGAGAAAAAGTCTTTTAAAATACTTTGTCCCCTTAAAAACGAGAGTATTCCTCTGGCTCATCCCACCCGGTGCCGTTGCTGTCATCTTGGCAGGGAGGAGAATTCATGTATTAGTTTAGGGCTCAAGCAACATAAACAAAACTCAAGTGGCTGGAGGGAAAAAAGGATCATTATGTGAGGGGGAAAAAAAAATTAAACATCTTGACTCAACAAATGCTCCAGTCCTGTCTTATACCAGACTGTCTGTGTGCCAAGTTACAAAAAAGTCATCTGACTTGGGAGGGGAGAAAGGGAAATGGGGTTATGTTTCCATGTGCAGAAATGTAAGACAGGGGAAAGTAGAAAGGATTTTTCTAAATATAATTCTTCTCAGCTCTTTTTTTTTTTCCCCCTTTTCTGTCTTTAAAATGGTTTCACTTTAATTCCAGTTGTGCCAAATGCAAATGAGTGTTGAAAGGGAAGTTTGAGTTCTTTGGGGTGGTGGGGGGAGTTAAACCCAAACTCAGGATTTCTGTGAGTGCCCAAGGAGGGAGCATCATGTGCTGGACTGTCTTCTAGAAAGAAACCATGACAGATTGGAGGGAAAAGATTTCTCTATCCATCTTGTTATGTCACCTCTTATAAATCAACATATCTTAATTAATTACATTCTTTTCATACCGAGACTTTAAAATTGATGAGGGTGTGCCAGTGTGTATTTATTGCTCATTAGCTGCATGACTCTACAGAGTTTCTGTACTCTATTCCCACATGTTTCAGAACTCTGCAGCTCACTGTGGACATCTCATTTTACTGGCTCTGGGGATAATTGTCTCCGTCACGGTGACTTAATTGTGCTGCCATCCTGCAGCAGACATGGGAGACACAGAAAATTATTCCCTGTGTGTGTGAGTGTGTGTGCATTTTTACCTGTCACATAAATATCTGTGCATTAATGGGCATTCACAGGAACCTCAGATTAATTCCAGTTAGGGACAGCAGCATATTTGAGATGGCAGATGTGTGGTTTTTTTAACCGATTTGTCTCATTTTAAAATTAGATTCTAAGTCAGAGGCAAAGGGTGATACCAGGAGTTGCTGTTCCTTAGGGCAGTGCAGAAGGTCACACATTAAATATTTCTGTCTCTCATCCTGTTGCACCAAAATTTCCTCAAAAAACAAATAGAACTGAAACTCAAATGAGTCTTAATTTTTAAGTAATAACGGAGCATGTTGGATACAAGCTGCAGAGCTTGATTTGAACAATAAAACAAGGCAGAGGCTGAAGGGAGGCAGCCTGGAATTGTGCTGGTGGCAGTGGGACAGAACCAGACGGTGGCTGCAGAGCTCTGGGCTCATCCCAGATTTTGGAGGAGCACGAGGCACCCCAGAATCTGGAGGAAATGCTGAGGGGAAGGGACAGCACAGAGAGGTTCCCAGAGCCAGCACAGGGAGAGAGCAGCCAGATGGAAACTGTCAGTGCGAGTGAGGGCATTGCTGCTGGAAAATGGGCAGGGGAAGAACTGGGGGAAAAGAGAGGGGGAAGAGGTGACTGAAAGATGGATTGCACTGGAGAGAAGGACAGAGAATGAAAAAGGAGTGGGGAAGGGGTGTGTGAGGGCAGCTGAGCTGGCTGCACAGTGGGGAGCAAACCACAGAATTCGCCCACGGACAAAGTGGACAACTTTCAGCATTTACACCAAAATCCAGACAGGTTTGGTCTCAAAAATACACAATGAATAGGGCAAATAAAACCTGGGCTTTATTTTTTTTTGACCCCATTTAAACCTGGATCTCCCTCAGCCTGTGACCCCCCTGAAAACAACCCCACCTAGGCAGGAGCAGTGGCTCTGGGGCAAAAACCCCAGTTCCCTGCTGGAGGGAGAGCAGGGGAAGGTTTTTCCCATCCTGACAGTGAGAGGGACCTTGGTTAAAATTCCCATTCTCACCTGCCCCTTTTCCCTCTCCACCACATTTTTAGCTGCTTTGTGGTGGAGCTTTTTGGAGAAAAACTGAGAAAACTTGGCCAGAAGTTCTTGCCAGGTGTACCTGAGGCTTTCTGCTTGGAGCTTAAAAATGATGAGTGGCCACAGGCAGCATCCACTGGGTCAGCTCAGTGTGTGTGTGTTGTGGATCCTGGTAGGGAGGAGGAGGATGAGGATGAGGAGGAGGAGGATGAGGAAGAGGAGAGGAGCAGCAGTGAGAGTAACAGGGTCACTCCCTCAGCAATCCCAGGCTCAGATCTCCAAGCCTGGGTCTCTCACCCTCTCATCACCTCTGAGAGCTCCCCAAGTGCTGTTTCCCTGTGCTGAAAGATCCCTCCTGTCACAGCCCTGGGCCCCCAGATCCCCAGAACAGCAGTGTCAGCTCCCAGCTAGAATTTGTTTTGCCCAAACACCAAATTTCTGCACCCAGGGCCAGTAACAACCTGATAGTGGAAAGCAAACATCTGGTCCTCAAGAGAATAGAGTCATCCCTAATTTACTTTCTAAGAAAAATTATTTCTTTTTCTATAATTGATGCTGAACATTTAAAAAAAATGTTACCTACAAATGAATATTTTGCCAAGTGCTAAAGCATTTTCAGTTTTCTGCTGCAAAATACAAAAATATGCTTTAATAATTTGTTTAGAAGAACTCTAATTTATTTATATTTTTACTTTGAGGTACTGTACCTGTGGTTTAAGACTGCTTAGCTTTGTCCACATGAGGAAATTAAATCCCCTTAAATGAATATGTTTTGGGCTATTTTTGGTGAAAAATTAGGAATATGATTAAGCATTTTCAACATCGTGCCCTCAGTTTTCTTAGGAAACAAAGGTTCATAAGAGATGGTTTGTACCTACACTAATTTTTTCCTAGGATATAATTTTTTTTTGTTTGTGCCCCTGGATTTTTTGATACATCTTTGTGTGAAGGATTCTTCCCTCAGCTCACTGGTGATTTCTTTAGATGAAGTAGAAACAAAGACTGAAATAACAGCTGAGTTTGGGCAGATCCAGTACGACTCACACTTGGTTTGGTAACTTTGCTTTGACTCTGCTCCAGTGCAGATCTGTATGCTCTAGCAACTTGTTCATGGTTTTATATTTTACCCAGACTTGCCCTGGTTTGCAACATAAGACAGTTTGTGCATTCTGAGTAGAACTGAAAATATTTTCCATGCGTTCTAGCAGTGACTCTTCAGCTGCAGTGTGGGTCATGCAGAGCTTGGCGTGTTCAGGATGCCAAAATCTCTGTAACATTATTCCTGAGAGGCAGGGAAATCAAGGCTGTTCTCTTGCTTCTCTTCCTTTCTTGTTTGTGACATGAACGATGGTTACTCTCTCCCAGGGAAGGTCTCTGTGGTTTGGGGTGATCTCACATCAATTTGGAATTCCTCAGGCAGTTCTCAGGCTCTGGGAGTGCTCGTAGGGCAGAGTTTTAACTTGACCTCTCATAACTGATGGTCGTGTTCTGCTCTCAGGGCTAAACAGAGTGATCCTGCTGCCTGGAACCTGCACCTGAGCAGGGCAGCTCTGCCCTTTGGCTGCAGGATAAGGTGGGGACATTAAAAAGGGATGAATTCAGTTTGTCCACATCACAAACAGGGATAAAAGTGGCCATGAGAAGATGTGAGCTGAGGTGGAAACGGGTGGTTGAAGCCGCAGGGCTCTGTTTTGCAGTGCCCGAGGGCTGGGGCTGGGATCAGATGTCCCCGGTGCAGGTTTTGCTTTATCACAACTCTCTGATGGTGCTGGATCCACGACTGCTCCTTCCTCAGTCCCGACGGGACAGGAGCCACTTGTGGCGGTGGCCTTGTGCCCAAGGCAGCAATTTGGGACCCTCAGGGTCTGCAGCCTCCCAGCTTGGCATGGGCTGGTGGGGAGCCTGGGGGGCACCCCAAGAGCAACTCACAGAATCAGGGAATGGTTGGGGCTGGAAGGGACTTTAAAGCTCACCCAGTTCCATGGGCAGGGACACCTTCCACTGTCCCAGGTGCTCCAAGCCCTGTCCAACCAAGCCTTGGACACTTCCAGGGATCCAGGGGAAGCCACAGCTTCTCTGGGCACAGAAATTCCTCTCTCGCCTCTTCCTCCTGCTGGGAAGGCGTCAGCGCCTTTCACTCCAGCTTTCCCATCCCGGAGTGGGATTGAAAAGTGTCACCACGTCCTTGGGTGCGTGTCGCCGTGGAATCAATGTCACCCTGGGT
>VWZS01010194.1:0-112453 GCA_013397075.1 Rhabdornis inornatus | reverse complement strand
GGGGGATGCTGCAGTGGGGCCGGGGGACGCTGCAGTGGGGCCGGGGGACGCTGCAGTGGCACAGGGGGATGCTGCAGTGGGGCCGGGGGATGCTGCAGTGGGGCCGGGGGACGCTGCAGTGGCACAGGGGGATGCTATGGTGGGGCTGGGGGGATGCTGCGGCCCTGCCCGCTGTCCAGCCCCGTTGGGAAGGGTCGGACGGACCTAACTCGGTGCTGTCCCGCGGTACCGAAGTGCCGCCCGCGGGAGGCGCAGCGCCAGCGCCCGCGGCCGCCTAATTCAGTAAGTGCTGGGTGCCCGCTTTGTTTGTGTGGAGCTCGCAGCCCTATTGATGTCAAGCAGGCTGTTAAAAAGCATAATGACATGGCATTAGAGACCCCGAGAGCAATTAACAGGCTGCTTAATTAGCAAAAGGAATTAGAATTTGAGTGGCTGATCTTTGCTTAAAGACTTGTAAAAAAGCTGGAGCAGTTATCTGATTATGCATTGATCGCACGGCTAACCCTGTCCTTGGGTAATTCTCGTCCCTCCATTGTGGGCTGTGAATATACAACTGTTTAAATATTCTGACCTGCCCCGGGAGCTGGAGGGGAGCAGCGCTCGGGGGGCTGGGGAGGGCGGCCGGGGGTCCCAGGCTGGGCTGGGGCTGGGGCTGAGGGGCAGCACACGGGACTGCGAGGAGCGGGGCTTGGCCAGAAGAGCCAGAAAAGTGTCTAAAAAAGAGCTGCAAAAATGGGGAAGGGTCTGGAGGGGCCACACGAGGAGCGGCTGGGGGTGCTCGGTGTGTCCAGCATCCCCACAAAGGGTAGCACTGATCTCTGCTCTGGGACAGGGACAGGACCAGGGAACAGCTGGAGCTGTTCCAGGGGGGTTCAGGTTGGATTTTGGGAAAGGTTCTTCCCCCAGAGGGTGCTGGGCACTGCCCAGGCTGCCCAGGGAATGGGCACAGCCCCGAGAGCTCCGGGAGGGTTGGGACAGGGATGCACAGGGTGGGATTTTGGGGTGTCTGGGCAGGACCAGGAGCCGGATCAATGATCCTGTGGAACCTTCCCGCTCAGGACATTCCGTATTTCCATGTTCCCGCTCAGGACATTCCGTATTTCCAAGCGACCGGGCCATGCTGTGTGGCCAGCCTGGGTGTCACTGTCATCACTGCCATCCCTCACCCGTGTGTGCCACTGTTCCAGGGATTTGGCACGGGCAGGACCCCCCTGAGAGGGGAAGGGGCTGTTTTGGGATGAGGATGAGAGGGAATGGATGGATCAAAGCGAGATCCTCGCAAGTCTGAGCTGGGGCAGGTGGGGACGGAGCCCCCGGGGTGCCCGGCCCCACTCCCTGCTCGGAGCCCCCAGGGATGGATTGATGGATTTTTACACCAACACTGCTCTGCCTGCTCTGGTTTGGGTCACTCCGGGTGTGTTCCGACATTCCCCATCCTCAAATAATTGTGGAATGGCAGGGAAGGTGGGGAAGGGGGGAACGCGGGCATCCCAAAGCGCTTATGTTTATTTTGGGTGGTGTTTATTAATTTGTGTGCAACAAAACAAACTCGTCTGAAGAAAAGAAAACGGACCAGAGGAAAAAGCAAGTTATAAACCCTCCGTGCTGCTCGGAGAGAATTTCGGGGGTGGTGCTGGGGAAGGTCAGAGCCAATGCTCACAGAATTTCTCTAACGTGGATGTGACACCTGCCTGACCTTGCTGTGCTTTTGGCAGGCGCTTCCCTATTACTGTGTGGCACCGAGTTATTAAAAAATCCATTAACGTCCGTGTTTGGATTTGCCAGAATTCCACCTTCCCCAAATTCTTTTTTTGCACGCTTTTTCTTTTATATTCTCTTTGCTGCTCATGATTTTTGGCTTATTGGGAAGATATTCTTTCCCCACTTCTTGGTGCAGCAAACACATAATTTTTTATGGATTTGTGAGAGTGAAGAGAAAGAATTAGCCTTTCCAAGGCAGGGAATTCTGCTGGGGCCAGTAGAGTTTTCATTGTTTTACTTGCAGAGTTTTGTTTGACCCAAGCCTGATTGTGTTTAGTTCCTGTCAATTTGAGTTTGGAAATGTTAGTTCTAAACATAACCACCCAGTCACTAAAAGGCCACCATTGTTTATTGTTTTCCTTTTAATAATCTTATTTTTTCCTGTCTTCTAGATGGCTACAAAGAGATCTAAAATCAGCCCCATGCCCCAAACTTAGTGAATAAAACATCTATAGCAGTTTTTTTTCCCTACTGATACTGTCTGGGATTTGTGCTGTGGGATCCTCTTCCAGTGATCCAAGTTCCAGTGAGGGGCTGACAAGCTTTTAATGCTCTGAAATGAGTAAATTGTGATTTGGGTTACAGTAAATCTCTGCTTACAGGGAAATTATTCTGTAGGGAAATATTTATTGCCTTGCTCTGAGTTAGTGTGAGAGAGATCAAATATGTGTTGTATTTCACCTTGTATTTCATGCCACAGATTTGACTGAAATATTGGAGGATATTATCAGACTGAAGTTAATCAGCTACCCCTCAGATTCTCTGCTTTCACACTTTTCCTGCTGAATGCAGCAGTTCTGTTTTTTTTTTTTAAGTTGGGTGATTTCTGTTGTCATCTTTTTTTTTTTTTTTTAACCCCTTAGAGGTACAAGCCCCTAAAATAGAAAGAAGAGGGAAATGCCTGCCTGCACTCGAGTTTTTCATATCAGGAGGCCGTGTGATGCTATTGCCAGGGAAATTTTGAAGCTGACATTCCAAGGTCTTGATCCAGACATCAGCTCCATGTAGGCAGAGCTCTGCACTCATGATTTAATTGGGATTTCTTGTGTCTTCAGGGATCTGTCCAGACGGGCACCAGGCTGCTATCAGAGAAAAGCCTGTGTTGCATACAAGCATTTCCCTCATCTTTCTACTTTCATGACATATTTCTCCCAGAAAAACACTGAATCTTTTCCAATAACTGCTAAAGTGTATTTGAAATAAAAAATCTCATCCCTCCAGAGGCTTCCCTCGCTGATAAATGGACTATTATGCTGTGCAGCCAAAGGAGATATTCATATCTTCCCAAAATTGAAAGAACATATTAATAACTGATCCTGTGTCTTAAATAAATTCCACATTAAGTCGGATGAAACATATTTTTAAGGAAAGGAAATGACAAGCCCACATTTGATACACATCACTGGGTGAATGAGTGTGTAAAGTTATGCTTGTGTTTAAACATTTGTGGGATGAAAAATGAACTGCTCCGGGTTTGCTCTTGCTTAAATCCTGGGGAACCTTTGACTTTCTCAAAGCCTTTACCCTGAAGACAACCAGAATTTCTGATAAGGGTTTTCCTCAGGGTTGTTTCTGGTCATCGGGAGTTGGTTGTGAGAGAGAGAAGCAAACACCCAGCCCAGTGATACCTGAGCCACACCGGGCACTTCACACCTTTTCCTCCCGTGGTTGTTTATCATGGAATTATTCCAGGTTGTTCCAGGCATTTTTACAGCGTGAAAAGGTTCCAAACATTAAAATTCATATTTTCAGGAAAGAAAACTTGAAAATGCCAACATATGAGCACTTCACCTGATTCTACCTCACTCTGCAGTGCTGGTTTAGCGAGCAGGAATAAACTTTAACCTCGGTTGGGGTTTTGTTGCCTCTCTGAGGTCTCCCTATGGCACTGTCCCCTCCAAAGGGGACCAGGAGCTGCCACAGCCCCGAGGCTGCCAGAGCTCCAGGACAGCTTGGACAACACTCCTGGGACGGGAGGGGACTTTGGGGTGTCTGGATGATCCCTGTGGGTCCCTCCCAGCTCAGGATATTCTGTGATCCCATAGATCTGTCCTGAAATGTTTAATCAGACATTGCAGCTTCTGCTTTTCTTTGAAATGTTTTGCTGTGTGTGGCAGGAGGTGGCACACGGCAGCTCAGGGCTTGTNCTGGGACTCCATGGCCATTAACAGGAGATATCTCCTGGAGGGAGGATGGGTTTGGAAAGG
Source organism: Rhabdornis inornatus (assembly GCA_013397075.1). Taxonomy (NCBI): domain Eukaryota; kingdom Metazoa; phylum Chordata; class Aves; order Passeriformes; family Rhabdornithidae; genus Rhabdornis; species Rhabdornis inornatus. Next base: position 108,485 of record VWZS01010194.1, on the reverse strand, counting down.
ATAAAGAACACTGCCCCAGCTGGTTTTTATGAGCTGGCCCATTAGCAGAGAATATCTCCCACAGAGATCAGGATCACTGCCCCAGCTCATTTCCACAGATGGTGACAGAATCCACACTTTTGGTCACAACCTGTATTGCAGCCTAAGACAGGGCTGCTGCAGGGACTCAGGGCAGTGTCCTTGTCACCCCTGTGTCCCTGTCACCCCCTGTGTTCCCATCACCCCTGTGCCCCTGTCACCCCCATGTGTCCCTGTCCCCCCCCATGTCCCTGTCCCCCCCCGTGTCCCTGTCACCCCTGTGTCCCTGTCACCCCTGTGCTCCTGTCCCCTGGCCAGCAGAGCTGTCCCAGCTGTGCTGCTCTGCCTGCCCAGCCAGACCTCCCCTGTCCTTGCTCCTGCCAGGTGGGGCTGAGCCTCTGACCCCTGCTTTTGCTGCTCCCTTATCTCTGCAGCTTCAGGGCCACAGCAGAGTGAGTCCTTGTAGCTGAATTGTGATTCCTGTGGGGATAATTTCACAGAACCAGTGAAATCAGCTCCTGCGGCCATCTGGAGAGGGAATGGACAGGCAGGGGGGTTAAAGCTCAGGTTCAGTGGCACAGGAAGGACGTGGAGAGAGTCCAGAGGAGGCACCAGGATGAGCAGGGGACGGAGCAGCTCTGCTGGGAGGAAAGGCTGAGAGAACTGGGGTTGTTCAGCATGGAGGGGAGAAGCTTCAGGGTGGCCTAATTGGGGTCTTCCAGTGTCTGAAGAAACCAATAGAAAAGATGGAAAGAGATTGTTTACAAGGGCAGGACACAGGGAATGGCTTCCCCCTGCCAGAGGGCAGGGTTAGGTTGGATATTGGGAAAGAATTGTTCCCTGTGAGGGTGGTGAGGCCCTTGCACAGGGTGCCCAGAGAAGCTGTGGCTGGTCCTGGATCCCTGGAAGTGTCCCAGGCCCGGCTGGACAGGGCTTGGAGCACCCTGGGATAGTGGAAGGTATCCCTGCCATGGCAGGGGGTGGCATTGGATGAGTTTTCAGATCCCTTCTAAGCCAAACCATTGCAGGATTCTGTGATTCCCTCTGGTATTCATTCACTCAGGTGTTTTATTTCTTTATTGGTTCTTTTTATTAATAGTTGCCCACACACTTTGTGCTTTCTGGGGGAGGAAAAGAGAAAAATGAAGCAAAATTCCAAACTGTGCAAGTTTAGGGACAAGAGAGAGGGAATTTAAATTGAGTTGGTGGAGCCATACTGTTGTAGGTAATCTTGACCTAATTAGTCTAATGGAACATAGTCCAGCACTAAGCATCTACACTCTGATTTTTCAAGAAGTAAAGATTAAATTTAAAGAGATTAGGCAAATTTTTTTTTTTTTTTTTTTGCCCCCTCTGCAAGATATTAGCTGTTCAAAAATGACAAAAATGTCCTTAAGCCTCTCTGAAGGAAGGGTGACCAAACAGGCTGCCTTTTGTTGGGGCCTGGAGCTGGCTGGCTGGCGGGGAGAGGCGGTGTCCGGTCACCGTGTGCGGGACCCAGGACGCGACTTATCCATGGCCAGCAAAGCGAATCAGCCCCGGGAATTAGCAGGGGGATTAGGAGCTGGAGTTGCCAGCACAGCAGGGAAATCACTGGCCACCCACCAGGCCTGCTGGAGAGAGCAGTTTGTGAAAGCTTTCTCGAAACCAGGGGAAAACTGGGGTGATGTCCTCAGTGCTGGTGTGAAGGAGCCCTGGGTTTGTTGTGCCGGCACTGCCCTGCCCTAAGGGGTGGTGACAGAGGTGTGCTCATGTGGCCTCTGAAATGAATTCAAGCTCCTGAATCTCACCTTTGGTGGTTCTGAAAACGTGAGATAGGCTGAGAGTGCCAAGATGTTCAGCACGGAGGAGAAAAGTTCAAGGAGAACTTATTGCAGCCATCCAGCACCTGGAATGGCGTAAAAAGGAAGGAAAGAGGTTTTTTATATGGCAGATAGTGAGAGGATTAGGGGGATGGGTTCAGACTGAAAGAGGGGGAATTCAGGTTGGATATTGGAAGGAATTCTCCCCATGAGGATGGGGAGGCTCTGGCACAGGGTGCCCAGAGCAGCTGTGGCTGCCCCTGGAAGTGTCCCAGGCCAGGCTGGACATTGGGGCTTGGAGCAGCCTGGGACAGTGGAAGGTGTCCCTGCCATGGCAGGAGTGGCACTGGGTGAGCTTTAAGGTCCCTCCAACCCAAACCTCATGTGATTCTTCATGACAAGCACATGGAAAAGGGAAATGTTTTAAGTGTCCGCGTCAGGAATTGAAGGTGCTGATTTTGGAGATGGTCAGTTCTTAATTATTAATGTTCCATTTGAGGGACAAAAGCTACTCATGAATACACAACACTGTGAGGACTTCAAATGATAATTGTAGTTCTCAGTCCATGGCACTGTCCTAAAAATTTTCCTCTTGTTGCTGGGTCTGTGTGAGTCCTGTGGACCAGGAACGACGCAGGACGTGTCAAACCTGATTTAGAGAGGTTGGATGGATTTCACCATCCAAACTGGTGGAAATAATCAGATTTTCTAATAGTGCTTCTGAACGAATTCTTCTATTGCCAGTCTGTGCTCAGACATGAGAACCTCAAATCATCCCAGCCAATGCCAATATGGATTTTTTTTTTTTTAAAGTATGGTGATTTTCATAGATTTATTTTGGTTGATTTGTGTTTTGAGGGCTGGCATTGAACAGCATCACTGTTAGAGGATCACTGGTAATTCGAGGGGTTGCATACCTGGTTGCAACCAGGTATTTCCATGTTACCTACAATTTCCCCAAAGAGCTGAAGCACAGAACTGCAGCACAGCTACTGTTCAAATTTCAGCAGTAACAATAAGATAGAAACCAGCTACTTGAACCTTCCTTTTACCTCCTGGTTAAAAATAAACTTTTTTTTTTTTTTTTTTTGTCCCTGAAATCAGAACCTCAGAGAAATATCTCTTAGCATTTTACCTCTCCCTGCTCTGTCTCTGCTGATGGTCTTCAGACCCTGGCAATCAGAAAATGCAGCCCCGGCTAAAACTTAGTTCTCTGCTCATTCCTTTTTCTGCTTTGTTTTTCATGATTTGAAATGTCAACCCTTTGGAGAGATTTAAATTCTAGAAATCATTGCACACAATAAAAAAATCTTAGGTGTACTTTACACCCCTCCTTCAAATTCTCTCCTTGCAAAAAATATTGGCTGTTTTCTGCTTTACTGATCTGGTAGTCTGGGGTATGATGTCTGCCATCATATCCCAAAAATATATGTGGGAGTGGAGTGGAGGCACTCGGTGTGAGGCTGTGCTGTCCAGAGAAAGGAGAACTGCTCTGCCAGAGATAAATAAAAAAGAGATAAATTTGTTGTTGGGAGGTGTTGATTTGAACGTCAGGGTTATGGCATGGGGAGGGCACCCTGCTCAACAAACCTGGGGTCAGTGCTGGCCCCAGTCACTGTCACTGGTTCCCAGTAGCTCATTATTAACACAAGTGACCAGGGAAGATTTTAGGAATGGGTTTGAATTTGTTTAATCTCGACATCTTGTAGGTTTTGGTTTGATTTTCTGCACAGCTCTGTGCTCTGTCGGGCCAGCAGCAAAGCAAGAGTGTCTCAGTTAGTTCAGAAAGTGTTGTTAGTTGTTAGAAACCTGGGGAGAAATCCTCTTGATGCAGCAGATTTTGTGGGACTTGGAAGGATTTATTTATCCCAGACTGTTTTAAGGCTCCACCTTCTAACGTGGGAAGGTTGTGAGACCCCCAGCACTGCACCCACAGCCCCACAGGTGAAGCCTCACCTGTGCCTGTTCTGTCCCCAAAATTTATCAATGCAAAAGCAGCGTTCACCTTCATGAAGTCTCAATTCTATCAGTAGGGTTTTCTTTTTTATTAGCAAACCCCTTGACTTTGAAGCCTCAGCTGAAACACTTCTTGACCTTTGCAAGTGAATCGGCGAGACACCGACCATGTGAGGTGGGTCATATGGAACAGATTTAGATACAAACTCATATCATCCCACCAGAGGAATGCAAAGTCCCTCCAGATCCCTTCCACAAAGCTGCATCATGTGTGTGAGATAAACCCAAGGGACACAAGGGGCTGCCAGACAGCCCAAAGGACAATAACTTTGCTATCTCAAACCCAACAGGCAGCACTGCCTGTAGATTTCCCTCTTAAAGGTGTAGCAATTTCTCCCCTGCCACTGGGAATGGCTGGGTGAGGGTGCCAGGGGTGGGAGGAACAGGGATTTATTGCTGCTTTGGGTGTCTGGTGGGCTGGCACAATGTATAATCATGAGCATGAAGGTGCCTTGGGGAAGCTGTGCTGGGTTTTGAGACATCAGGAGCAAGAAGGAGTTCAGCTTTCTTCCTGAGCCCCAGAATGTCCTGGGAGAAGCTTCCACCAGCTCTTGTTTTATACAGCAAATCCACAAGGGTGACAAGGGCTTGGCAGAGAGCTTGGAGGTGAATTTTCTCCTGTGCTGAAATGTGACCTCTCATAAAGGAGAGGTTAGGTTACCTGAGAGGTGTCCTGTGCTGAGAAATGAATCTTACAGACCTAAGAGAAACATCTTATGGGACTAAGAGAAACACATCTTATGGGTCTAGGAGAAATACATCTTATGGGCTTAAGAGAACCACATCCTACAGACCTAAGAGAAACACCTCTTGCAACCCTAAAAAAAATAAAAGAAATTACATCTTATGGGTCTAGGAGAAACACCTCTTACAACTAAAAGAAATACATGTTATGGGTCTAAGAGCACATCTTACAGGTCCTGAGAGAAACACATCTCATGGGTCTAGGAGAAATACTCTTACAGCCCTAAAAGAACTACATCTTATGGGTCTAAGAACACATCTTAAAGACCTGAGAGAAACACACCTTATGGGCCTGAAAGAAATATATCCTACAGGCCTAGGAGGATTACATAAATACATCTTTCAGGCCTGAGGAAAACAAGTCTTACAGACCTAAGCAAAATACATTTGACTTAGGGAAGTATGAAGCAGTAAGAACAGTTCAGCAGGCATGGAGCAGAGGAAATGGGTGACAGTGGGAGCTGGGGAGGTTAAAAAGCATCATCCAGTTCAGTGCTCCAGGTATGCAGGGAGTGGATCCTCAGAATGTCCCCAAAAGGTGGCCCTGTTTTGGGATGTGCTGCCTGTGTAACTCCTCTACACAAAACCCCTCCACATTGGGTGCTGAGCTGAGGGATGAAGCACGTTCTGTTCTTTTTTCATCATCTCCTTTGTTTTGGTGACATTGAATAAAGGTTCTTTGGGTTTCAGAAAATCTGCTGAGGAAATACAGTTATTATTTATTATTTTACTCATTCACAGTTCATTAACAGGAAGAGCATCTTTAAACCTTTAGGCAATAGTTCAACTGATGGGGACAATTTCCTGCTGTCTCACTTTGTGCAGGAGGGGCTGCAGGAAAGGTTGACAGTCTGCAGGCTCTGGTGATTAAGACATTTTTTCCTCAGTGAAAAAAGGAAATTACATCTTCCCTTGGGAAGAGGAGGAGGAGCTACACAACAGAAGACCATTATGGTCACCTCGTGCTGCTCCTTTTGATGGAACCCACAAATCCAGCAGACAGAGATAGTGCTGAAGGCTTTGACAGAGGCAAAGCTCGAGGCAAACCCATTCTTCAGCATTTTATTTGACACTGTGACTGTGCAAACACTTCCCTGCTCAGTCTCAAGGTCCTTTATGAACTCTCCTCTAAATTTCCAGTGGATTTTTAAAGGGAGAATGATGCCTAACAGCAGTGGTGTGTCCAAAAACCTGAAATGTGATGCCTAAATGCCATTTGGGCACTGAGTAACAGCTGGAGCTTCCTGAAGATGTGGGCATGCCCTGGGTGTGGAGTTCTGTTGGCAATCCAGCCATCAGAGGGAACCACCAAATCACAGCCCTTGAGCAGCTGGGATCCTGTTGGGAATTCTGAACTCTGCAACCTGTGTTTTACTGGTGAAAGGTGGGAAAAACTGAACATCAGACTTGAGAGACAAAGCTTTGCCACTTTAGTTGGAATCATAGAAAGTTTGGGTTGGAAGAGACCTTAAAGATCATCTCTTTCCAACCCCCTGCCATGGGCAGGGACACCTTCCACTATCCCAGGTTGCTCCAAGCCCTGTCCAGCCTGGCCTTGGACACTTCCAGGGATTTCAGGGACAGCCACAGCTGCTCTGGGCACCCTGTGCCAGGGCCTCTCCACCCTCACAGGGAGGAATTTCTTCCCAATATCCCACCTAAACTTCCCCTCTCTCAGTTTGAACCCATTCCCCCTTGTCCTGCCACTCCAGCTCCTGGTCCAGAGTCCTTCTTCCCTCTCTGTGGCCCCTTCAGACCCTGGAGGTGCTGTGAGGTCTCCACACAACCTTCTCCTCTCCAGGATGAACAATCCCAACTCTCCAGCCCAGCTCCATAGGGGAGGTGCTCCAGTTCCCTTGGGAACTCCATGGTCTTGCCTGGACTTTCTCCAACAGTTCCATGTCCTTTTCCTGGGGGCACCACAAGTGTTTGCAGCATTCCAGGTGGGATCTCACGAGAGCAGAGCAGAGACAATCCCCTCCCCTGACTCACTGAGAGGTGTCAGGTGCTTGAGCAGCCTCATTCTTCATTCCCTTATTTCTGAGCTCTTTCCTTCCGAGTGCTTTTGCCTCAGGACTCCACAACTCTGACCTCTAGCACCAACATTATACCTTTAATTACGTCTGCCAGACAAATGTGTCACCTTCAACTTATTTTAGTGGTGTCTGAGCAGCCCTGGGCCAGGGTGCTGGGAGCATTTGGAGCTGTTCCTTGTCTAATCACCCCTGTAAAGGTGGTGCTTTGCTCTTAAATTAATCAGCAGGGCTCGTATTTAAGCAACAATGATACCTGTATTTTTTTTCCCCTGAGATTACAGGCCTCTCTCTCATCCATGGTAAGCTGGATTCTGCTGTTTATCTGATTTGTGGGATTTTAATAAGTTTGGCCTGCACAGAAGTAAACATGTGCTTGACCTTGAGCAGAACAGAAGAGGAGCTCAAGCCCTTGTTGGTGTTGCTGACAAAGCAAATGGTTTAAACATGGAAATCAAAATTCTGTTTTCCTTCAGTATTTATCCTGGTTTTAGTTAAGCTACAGCAGAAGAAAAATACAGCTCGGGCTACATCAGCACCAATCCTCAGATTATTAATATTCCTATTAAAGAGCAATGAGGATAAAGAGCAAATGGGCAAGAATAGGAATTTCCTTTGCTTGCTGGCACTACGGCATAAAACATTATTAAGATGATTTGTTAAATAATAGAAAGGGTTTTTCATTTCCTAATTTTCCAGCTGCAGCTAAAGCTATCTCCCGGCAACCCGCTTCTCATTCCTTAATATTTAGACTTATGGACCAATTTGAGAGTATTTTCTTTGCTGCTATGATTAATGCTCCTGTGAAACAATGTCATCGCCAGCCATCCACCTACCCTGTCAGCCTGGCATCAGCCTGGCTGTGCTCTGCTGTAATTTATGGCTTCAGCCAGTAATTTGCAAATCTAATGTTGGGGAGGCTATGAGGATGTGAAATTTGAATGCTTTCCCCTGATTTGGTAAATATCTCCCCCATTAGTGAAACAAATGGCACAGGGATCAGACATCATCTCCAAGGCTCGATAAATATTTTATCAGCCATAATGGAAATTGTCAAATTGATCTAATTGTACAATACGTTATCAACAAGATATCAAAGTTGGACATGGCCTCTGCCCTTGTCTATCATTTGCAGGCTTTTGTCTTCGATTGCCTCTTCCTGGGAGGAAAGTAGGGAAGTGCAGAGTTCATTGCAAAATAGGGTGAATAACTGAGCCACTGAATATCCATTTAGAAGATAAATTCTGGAGAAATAATTAACTCTCCCCTGCTTGACTATAAAGTAGGACTGCAGAGGGTTCATGTAAATCTCCCGAATGGGAACTGTGATTTTTATGTTGAACCCATATCCATTGATCTCATACATAAAGGGAAATTATCCATCACAGATACTGCTTTTGGGGGAACATTCATGGCTTTGTTCCTTTAAGAAGAGGCTGAGTGGCTTCAAAAGCAAATTTTAGTTGTCTGCAGCAGCTAGGGGAATGATTTTATTAATGTATTTTTAAAAATTTAGGAGTAAAATGACCTGACTCTAGCTGAAATTAAATGTAATTATTACTCTTCTTGCAAATGGTCAGTCACAGGAAATCCAAAGTTGTAAGTAATGAAAGATTTATTTGCATGTCTGATGTTAAAAAGATAAAAGTAGAAGACTTTGCCACGTTAATATTCATTCTTGTAGAGTTGCCTTGTTAAACCTCAGCCTATGGAGATGCTTGATTTAACAGAGCTGCTTTCAGATATTTTGGGAATTTTGGGGGGGAAGGAGTCCCATCCACTAATAGAGAAAAATCCATTTACATAAAATGCTGGGGACGATTTCTCATTTCAGAATTCCCTGAAAAGTAAAAAGGGGAGAGGGTTCCCCTGCCTGGGAGAGTGAGAGAAGGAGAACTGGGATGTTTCAGTCCCTATTCTCTGCAGCAGATCCAACCTGGCAGCCAATAACCTCAGGGGCTTGGAGGGAGCTGGAGTCTGATGGAGTAAATTCCTGCTATTTCTCAAGGTGGAAAGTCCTGTCATGTTTTCTTCAAGCACTCAGATTGCAGCCAGCCTGTTAATATTTCATGGTTTGGGACACAGGAAGGGACTGGGCTGTGCATGGAGAGTGTGACTGGTCAACCACTCCATGGTGTTTTTTTTTGTTCATATTAATTTTTCCCCAATTATGCATTGTCTAGGAGCCATAGGATCTGTTTTTCTCTGTGCCTCAGGCTGTTTACTGAGGATGTCACTCCTTCCCTGCTGCAGGGAGGGTGTGGACATTGCCCAAGCGCCCGAGATCTTTGAACTCAACGTGCAGAAGGAATGGAAAAGCCTTCCTTTCTTTTGCTTGATAGTGTTTGGGTCTCAAAGTGCCCAAAGGTGTGTCCCATTCTGGAAAACCAGCTGAAGGATATCAGAGCTGGAATATTTAAACATGTTCTTGGATGCAGCCCTTAGTTATGTTTTTCATTATATCTCTTGGAGGCTTAAAGAGAAGGTCCACTCTTGATGTTTTTGGTTTCCTGTCATTCTGAATAAAAACAAGGAGGGAGAATGCTGTATCTTAATAGGAACCTGGAGCAAAAGTAGCTTTAGGTAGCAGTGCCTTTGAGGAAGTGCTTCAGGTTGGAGCTAACAAGCTGCAAACATCCTGCAGTGCATTTTCTGCTGTGAAGTTGGGCGGGTGCAGCAACTTTCAGCGTCCTAAATGGGGACCAGAGGTACATGGAAGTGGAATTAGAATCCATTTCAGCATGTTAATGACTGAGCACAAGCAAGATCACAATGTGCACTAAGTCAGTGAAGGGTAAAAGGGGCTGTTTTAACAAAACCCAGCACACAGACAGCCCAGACCGAGGGGCTTCAAGGCAGCCCCATAGCCTCGGGGTCGCTGAATCAAGAGAGATTTTTAAACATAAGCCATATGCTTGTTCTTTCTTCCAAATGTTCTTTGAAAGTCCATGTTCAGCTTCCCACCCCTGCTCCCCATGTCCTGTGAGCATGGGACTTGTTTGGTATGGTTTGCTCCAAATGACTTCTGGATATGATTTTTTTTTTTTAATTTTTTTTTTCCAAGCAGGATTTGAGCTTGATGGAGTGATAGCTCCACAGATAGTATCAAGATCCTGACATTATTCAGAATGTTTTAAAATAGTGCATTTGGATGGCTTTAGGCTCTGTTGTGTAGCAGCATAATAAGAAGTGGGTGTAATTCAATTTTTGCTGAAGAGGTGACACAGCTCAATATTTGCTTGGCTCAGTCTACACAGGCTCATTTTTGGAGCAATGTTTTCCTAGGTCTGCTTTCAGTAGGGCCGTAAAAATACAAAATTAGTGGCCCTCTTGCCTTGCCTGGCAATACAGGTGAATGTGAAGCCTTTTCTTTTATCATTCCTATTACAATTTATTTACTAAATACCAAACCCATGTAGTCCAGGGCCCTCTAAAGAAAGGATAGAAAGGGTTTATTTGGCATTAGAGCTTTTGACAGTTTTTTAGCCAGGTTCAGCCAGGAACCAAGTTCTTCCATGTCCTTAAGGGCAGCCAGGGAGTGAGGAGGGCTGAGGTGTGTGTGATGAAGGGTCTGATCCTGGCCTTGCATCAGGAGTCTGGGGCAGAATATCCTGATTTTCAGCACAGGTTGGTTTGGATCCCATGGTCCTGACTCTGTCCCTCCCTCTCACCTCCACCACTCATGGTCAAGGAGGAGCTGAGAACTTTCCCACTCTTCCCTATCCTCCCCTCCCAGTGCTGGCTTCCACCAAGATCCACACTTGTGACCTCGCGGTGGAGGGAAGATTTGAGCCATAAAATCCCAGTTATGGGTCCTTTCTTGGCCTGGCTGGGGTCTGACTCATTCCCAGTCTCCTGCCCTGTGCCCATTGTGTTCTCTGGAGCATCTCAGGAGCTCTGCAGTGCTTTTTGTCTCTCTCTGCACACACACAGAGCACACAAGCCCAGATTCATCCCCAGTGACCTGCAATTCAGCTCACTTTGGTGAGATATCTACTCCCAGGTTTGTGCTTCTCCTTCCATCCTGTGCACACTCCCACTTCCAAATCAGCAGACCTAAGATTTTTATCTGTAATAGCTTCTGGTGAGAGGAAAAAAAACAGTTGTTCTTAAACATTCATTTTCTAGGCCAACAATAACCCTGGCCTAGACGAATAACTCCCTCCTAGTTCCTACAGAGAGAAGTGTTAGACTACACAGACAATGAGGTCATTCATAGTCACTATTGTTTCTTGATAACCCAATTAAGAAAGTGCAATTTATCTCGCCTGTTTCCATTTAATTATCTAATTTGTCTGCCCAGCCGGGGTAGTTATCTCCCCTGCACTCTGGGGTTGCTCTCCTGCCTCAGCCCTGCTCCCCAGGTGCTGCTCATTCCTCTGACCTATAGCCAGGGACAGTTATAAATCAGGGGGTGAAGGAGCCATCACCTCCCCCTGCCTTCCTTTATCATGAGGGGGGAGAAATGTGTGTGCTGGATGGAGAGGCACGGAGCTATTGCTAATCCCAGACCAAACTTTAATACAGATTTTTTAATAGGCTTCTGTTTAGGATGGCTTGGGGAAAAAAAAAAATAAAAAGGTTGGTGTGTGAGGAGAGGGATTTGTCAGGGTGGGTGTTCCACAGCAAAAGGTTGAAGCTGTGATATTAATATCCACTGGAGGAGTTATTAATATCTATAATCCTGATATTACAGGCTCTAATGGGTGCTGTGTGTGGGAATTCTGTTTTACCTGAGATTAGCTCTGCTGCCAGCTTCACTCTGGATCAGGGCAATCCCTGGGATCAATCCAGGACCTCCCTGGGGAGGAGGACTTGGGGTGATGGAAATGCCCCAGCCCAGAACCTCCCTGAGTCCTGGGCAGCAGGAAAGGGGGGGTTGTGCCCCTCTGCCCCACTCAGGTGAGACCTCACCTGCAGAGCTGCCCCAGCACAGGAGGCTGCTGGAATGGATCCAGAGGAGAACAAGAGGATCAGAGGGATGGAGCAGCTCTGATGTGGGGAAAAGAATTGGGATTGTTCATCCTGGAGAATTTCTGAGGCCCAGCCTCTGCAAGGCCCCCCCACAAACACTCTGTTAGACACACTGTAAACTCTCATCAGAGACAGAAACAGCTCAGAGATTTGTGTTCTGCAGGGAGACCTAGAGGCCAGGAAGCATCTCTGGGGCTTGATGTGCTGAAAATGAGGCACCTGAAAAATCCTGCTGAGTAGGGATTGGAGAACATTTCAGTTTTTCCCTGTCCTCATGTTCTGTGCAAGTACAGCAGCAGTGACCTCGTGTACTTTCAGCTCTGAGTTTTGGGAGCCAGGGCCATCCACCCTTCCGAAGGTGCTGGGTGTGTGTGTTTTCAGTTTTGTTCTGAAGTTGTTTGAGCTGCTGCTGTTTCTCAAGTGGTGTGTTCTGTGCTACTTGAAGTTAACCATGAACTGTGCTATCTGCTGATAGCTCAGGGATTGTGTTTGCTTTGCTCCAGTCCTGTGCAGTCCAAGCAGGTGGACAAATACCTCAGCAGGGTTTGGCTCTGTTTGTGTTGTGTTGTTGTGTGTGGGTTTCTTCCTCTCTCCTCTCCACCCCTTTAGCCCTGGAGCAGAGGAGCTCTTGCACTTGCAGGGGTGCAGGCTGTGTCTTGCTGAATCATGTTTAGAGAAGAGTTTAGCAGTGCAATCAGGAACTTGGCGCTCTGCAGGGGTTTCCAGTAAATCACAGAGAGCTCTGGCTCAGCAGCTGGCCAAGGGAACGAGGAGCAGGTATTTGGATTTATCCCACACATCAACAAGTGAGGCTGTCCTGCCATGTTTGTAGGGTGTCATAATTCAGTGTAACGCTGTGATTTCGTGTAATCTGCTGTCTCCTTTTGACAGGGATTATCAGATCATGTGGCTGGAGCAGCCTGTTGGGAAATGCCTCTGGAGAAGTTTCTGAGTGTGCTGATTTTGCGTTGTGTATCTCCACACCCTTGTGCATTTTATTCAGGAGTGATTATAAACACTCCTGACCTGGTGCATCCATCCCTGGTGAGTCCCCAGGGGCTCCTGGCTGGTGCAGGGCTGTGCCTGCCCTGGGGCTGTGCAAACTTTGGGGTGATTTTCACCCAATGTGCCCAGTGCAGGAGGGAATGCCCATGGGATTGCAGGCTGGATGTGGTGTCCTGTCACCGTCATGGCCAGAATTCCCAGGGGATGAATTCTCTGCCTGGTTTTCTCTGATTGTTGTTGGTATAAGGGTCCTGTTAACAATTCAGTTTTATTCCCCAATGGATTTTGTGTCTCAGAGTTCCTGGACCTATTCCTCTTTTCCAAGAGAAATTTCATCTCCTTTACTGTAAACTGTGAAGAATGAAAAGCAAGAGAAAGCACAGCAGTGGAAATCACTCCTCCAACAATGACAGAGATGTTTATTCACATATAAAGAACAGAGATTTGATCCTGACCCACATTTTGTCCAGTGGGATAAAACCTTCCTGTTGGGTTCATAATCCCTTGCAGCTGGTGGCAGAAATCCTGAATATTCCTGGTGTGTGTAAGAGTAGAAGCAGAGTCACAAATAATCAAACATCTTCTGGTCTTCAAGATTTGCTTCATCCTTCCAGTGTGATATTTCTTGGATGTTTTCACATGGATGGGTGAATGGATGGTGGGAATGTGATGAAATCTATTTTGTCCCACAGGCAGAAGTACCTCTGCCACCAAAATCAGGTGTCCTACTGTGGGATGTGCCATCCCACAGAGATTTGTGACCTCCAGCTGTCCTGGAATCCAGGCTGTCCAAAAAATGCTTAGGTTTGGGATGTACCCGAAGTGAAACCCCCAAGGGTTGTCTTTGCACCTGTAGTTTGATTTTGTGCTTCATAGGAAGATCTGTTAAGTGGGAAAAACATTTGTAAATCTGAAAACTTTGCATGTTTCTCCTGGATGATGATTTTTAGATCAAATACTGATTCTGTGAGAAGCCATCAGCCACTGTTTGTTATTTTCCTGTTTTGAAAGGTCCAGCCAAGGCACTGCTTTGTGGGGGTGTTTGCAGTGATCAAGCCCAGGTTCCTGCAGGGAATTTTGGAAGGTGTAGCTCTGTATTTTTGCTTTTTCCATGGAGCTGCAGGAAGGAACCTCAGCAGCTGGAATGAACTGTTTGAGAACCCGAAGCACTGAGTGTGATTTCCCCAATCATTCCACACAGGCTTAAAAAATCAAACAGGTTCAGAGAAAACCCAGCCTGTTGGCAATAGGGGCAAAGTGGGTGGTGTCTTTATCTGAATCCAAATCGAATTCTGGATCCAAAAGCAAAGGATATACTCATCAAGTCCCTCATTATCACATTCTTCTCCAGGAACAAGAGAATCACAGAATGGGTTGGGCTGGAAGGGACCTTAAACCCATCCCATTCCACCCTTGCTGTGGACAGGGACATTTTCCTCTATCCCAGGTTGTTCCAAGCCCTGTCCAACCTGGCCTTGGACACTTCAGGGATGGAGCAGCCACAGCTGCTCTGGGCACCCTGTGCCAGGGCCTTTCCTGCAGTAAAGAATTCCTTCCTAAAAAACCACGACCAATCAACCCAAAACAAACTAAAACATAGAAAGGGCTCAAGGGGATGACACCCAGCAGATCCCATTCAGTACTTGGGCAAATGTTAATTCACAGAGTGCAAGAGCAGAGTTTGGGGCTTGCTGGCCGTGCAGAAGTTGCTGTCTGACCCTCCATGAGCATCTTGTTTAATTCTGACCCTCCATGAGCATTTGATTTAATCCTTCTCCCCCTGCTCTCCCTCCCCTGTCGTTCTGGGGAGCCACAGTGGTGAAATCTGCCTCCCCTTTTGTGGCAGAAAGCCTGGGAAGGATCCTGTGCTCGTTTCCATTATGATAAAAGACAAAACAACTAAATTAAATTGGAAGCAATCTCTGCATTACACAAGTCTGCATACTCCAAAATTCTCAAAACAAAAGAGGTGCAGGGGAAGCCAATCACTATCAGAAAGGAGGAAAAAGCGTCTCTGGACTACAACTTTTACAGTTCCTTAACTCAGAACTGAAATATTTTAACTCCTCCACAGCCAGAGTTGTAAAAACAGCAAAGGAGGGGAAGGGGCACTGAATGTGGATATTCCCTGAATTTAGTGAATTTGGGGAATGACATCATTGCAGAGCAGAGCTGCCCCCAGTTGCTGTCTGGAGCTGCAGTTTGCAGATGTTCACAGGGAGATGTGGTCGCCAGCCAGAGGGAAAACGCGACTTGGCAGGGGGAGGATGCCGAGGAAATCCAAACTTCTTCCAGCACTCGGATTCTTCTTTCCCCTAAAAAAAAAAAATAAAAAAAAAATAGTTGAAACTTTGAAAGACTAGACTATTATTTGTTATGGTTAAATTGGCCACTGACCCACTGGCATAGAGCACATGGTTTTGCATAGAGTTGTTGCTAGATTTTATTTCCTTGGAAATGGAGGAATGGAAAAGTTCACTGCTCAGGTATCTTGCCTCATCCAATTTAATTATTTTAAGCAAAAAGAAAAAAAAAAGTTGGGGGGGGGGGGAGGGAGGGAATTCCTTGGAGCTCAAGTCACAATGTTATTATCAATTCAAATTCAGCTTTTCTGTCCCTTCACTCTGGATGGAACCTGATCTCATGAAACAGAGCTGCTTTACCTGCTGCTGTGTGTGCTCGTGTGCACTGAAAATTGTTGTTAATATGTTCAACCTTCTTTAATCAGCGCTAAGAACAAATGGAATAGACTTACATTATTTTAAAAAAATATTTTTTTTATGTTTGAATAATAAATATTATTTGCATGAGTGAACTTTCAGCCTTCTCAAAGACCAGAACTGGTCTTTGCTGCCTACTTGTGAATTCAATTTTGAAAGGAATATCAGGTCACACGATACCTTAAACACATTGTTAGGAAAACCTTTGCCAAGGTGACACCTGTGATCTTTGTGGAACTCTGAGCTCAGTGCAGGGGAAGCTCTGTGGCAGTCACTGGCAGGATGGGATGCTCCCAGGAAATGTGCTCAGCACTTTGCAGGATCATTTCTGCCCTGTGGAATTCTTGAGAAGGGTCAGGACAAGCCCTGAGCTCCCACCACAGCATCCCTGGCACTGGGCTCAGCTCCTGGGAGCCCCAGCAGTGAAAAACAGAAAGGTTTTACATCAAAAGCTTTAAGATAGGATTTAGTAAAAGCCCAGACAGATCCATGGCCCTCACTCCATCACCTTGGCCAAACCACATCTCCAGGGTTTGGGTTTTTAGGGTTTTGTTTCTCATTTGTCTCTTTCCGTCTGTTCAGGTCTGAAGTTTCCTGGGATTCTGTGCAGTTTTTTCTCTCTGGTACAAGAGGGGTTTGCTCTGAGCTGTGGCCTCTGTAAATGACATTACTGCACACACACAGGGATAGTTGGAATTGGCTGGGTGCACACAAAACCTGGGCCCTACAAGGGAGGTACAAATATGTGAAAATGCCCAGAAATTCCATGAGCCTGTGGTTCACAGCTCTGGATTTTCCTCCCTGGTTACAGCTGCTGTCTCCAAAACCCAACAGAGTGTGGGGAGTGTGGCTGCTCCTTGTCAGTGACACCAGCAAAGGTGTGCAGAAAAATACAGAATTTTGAGTTTGAGGGTTGGCAGGGACCAATTCACCTTTCTGAGTTATCAAAGAGCATTTTTTTGGCAAAGATTTATTCAGTAGTGGAGACCTGGAGTTATCCAGTATTGGGTCAGCAGTGAGTGTTGCTGGGATTACAAACTGGGACGAGCGAAAACATTGTTATTCCTGCAGAATTTCCCATTTGAGATGACTGTGATCAAAAAATATCCCTGCAGAAGTGATGTAATCCCATAAAAGTTTGTGATGAAAGTGCAATCAGCCTTTTTTGTAAAAAAAAGGGGGGAGATGTTTACATTGGGGGAAAAATAACTCTTGATTTTAAAAGGATTTTGAGCACAGTGTGGGAATTGCAGGCCCTGCCAATGGACTCTGCAGTCACCTGGCCCTGCCTCCCTCGTGACTGATAAGTCCCAGCTCTATTTTGATAAGGCTCCATGGTGACATAGCTGGGACAAAGGAGGGGCTTTCTCCTGTTACAGACAGGGCTCCCCCCAGGTGAGGCCACTGGGTTGTTCCTGAGTTGACCCATTGACCTTCTAATCACTGACAAATTATCCACTGCTGTATTCCACAGCCTTCCTTCTGCACTGTTATTAAACACACGAATTTCTGTTTTATTGGGGCAGGAGCACTGAGGTGCAATGATGACCCTTTTCCTTGACTGCAGTGAGGGGTTATTGGAAATATTTTTATGCTTTTTCCATAAATTTTAGTGTCTTGCAGTAGTTCCCATGGCAGTTTTTCAGATGCTGGTGGCACAGTGGGCTTTCAGGTGTTGCATTTCATGAAATAATAATGCTTTAAAACCGAAGTCCCTATAGAGGAAAATTCTTCACACAAGGTGTCCTCTATCCCAGAGCTGAGAAATCATGGTGCTCCTTCCATGGAATGTGCAGCTGGGCTTGGATTTTGTTGGGATAAACTCTTCCCAAGCTGGGCTGGGACGTGTCTGTGGCTCCTGGGCTGTGCACAGGTGCAGGTGCTGCTGCAGGAGGATTTTTTTTTCCCCAGGGAACCCCAGCACGAGGGAGCTGCCATTAATGGGACACGGCCCAGGCTCCACTGGAGGGAGTCTGAAGGGGAAAAAAGCAGGAAGCACTTTTGGCCTACAATAACACAGATAACTTGATGTTGCTTGCTTGATACTTTTTAACGTTTCCCATCAGTCTTTTCACTAAAGCATTTCCAGTTTTTCAAAGGATTTATTGTGAAGGTATAGGGAGCATGGGGGAGGGCAAACAAATTAGGGGGTTTAAAATTACTATTAAGTATCTTATTTTCAAGCCCCTTGACTGAGTCCCTCAGTTCAGAAGGGAAGAAATCAATGAACCATAGTCTACATTTTGAAAGAGAACTGGAGAGCTTAAGTTTCCAATATTGGACATCTTAAAGAAACCCAATTTTTCAGAAAGCTGCAAGTGCCCACATTCCACACAGACATTTCCTTTCTGGTGTTCCCATTGGGAAGCAAATGCTAAGACACCTAAATTAGAATTGAAAGCTTAAAACAGTGTCCTTGATAATCATTTATTTCCAGCTGTGAAGGGATGGAATTTGTTGTACTTCAGAACATAAAAAACAATCTAAATTAACTATTTTCCTAAAAGTTCTTTCAAATACTGATGACTGGGGGAAGTTACCAACAGTCCTGAATGTACAAGGTCATCAAATGTGAATTTAGCCCTCGTTAGGGTTTTGAGAAATTTCATATTTGATCTCTTCCCTCCTTTTATGTGTTTATTTGGATTCAATTGAGCTGCATCACCAGGAGCAGAAGCAGAACTGTTGTATACTCAGATGGGATGTTTTTATTTTTATATATATATAGTGTGTGTGTATATATATTTTATAGACTGCTGACCATCCTTAGTCTCACCTTATCCTTTAAGCACACAGAGACAGAACCCCAGTGACATTTTAGGACTGAGCTTAATCAGAGCCATAGATTTCCATAGGAAACTAGAACCATAGATTTCCTCAGAAAACTCTCAGTGGAAAAAGCACAGAACCAGAGTAGATTTGCTGAGCAGATGAAATAAATAATCCAGGGAATCACAGCACAAGGACTGAGCTGGTGACAAATCCCTGCCCATGGGGGGCTGGTGGGTGCAAGCTGGGGGTGTTTCAGTCCCAAGGCTTTTGTTGCAAGGTTTAAACAATAAATAAATCAAGTGAAATCAAAGCCTGGATGGGGACAGGGCCTGCACTTGGCGGCTCTCACCAAACAGGCCCCGGCTCCAGGTTCACAGAATTATTTCCCTGTTATCTTTGTTGTCGATGCCCTGATTGTATTTAGATTTCCACAGAAGGGCTCTGTTATTTTGGAGTGGAAGGGACCTGTTGTATTGTTTGAGAGGCACTTGTTCCAGTTCTGAGGACTTTCCATCTGTTTTCCTCTTTCCTTCCTCTCGATAGGAGCAGCGTTTCCTCCCCTCTGACGCTGCTGAGGGGTGGAGAGGGAGCCTGGGCTAAGCCTGGCCTAGCCCTGTGCTGGAGGACATTGCCCAGGATTTAATCCCTGTCTCTGGGCAAAGAGGGGAGAAGGAGCAGGTTTTTTGTTCATTTATCCAAAGGTTTTGTAGAAGGGGCACATGGAAGGCTTGGAGCAGGGCAGGATCAGGAGCTGGGCTACCATGGGTGGCCCACACAGCACAGGTTTGGGACGTGTCCAGGCCATGGTGAATTAGGGGCCCACAGCAGAGAAAAACCTTCTCCAAGCAGTGCTAATTCCTCCCTCTTTCCTCTCCATCCCCCCACGCCCTTCCCTTCCCAACTCCAGCGAGAGGTCGAATGTGCTGGGCTGGCAAAGGAGGGTTCATTCTTCTCTCAGCCTTGGTGTGGGGCTGCTGCCATGGATAACCCACACTGAGACACTCTGGTGGCACCTCTGTGCCCACTCTGGGACGGGCAGGGCTCAGCCACCTCCTGCCTCTGCCAAACCAAAGCCAAGAGAGGAGCTGAGAGGAGGAACACGCAAGAAAATCCCATTTTCCAAGGGAAATCAGCATCCCAAGGTGGTGGCAGCGGGGCTGTGTCTCCAGGTGACCCCCAGCTGCCTCTACCAGCTCTTATGCAACCTTGTCCTCCCTCCCAGCCCGATGGGATAATGGATTTCTTTAAATTAATAATGCGTAAAAGGAGATTTACACCGCGCCGCTGCAATATTGTCTTTGCCTTTTATTCCTGCATTTGTCACTGTAATCCCCGATGCAGGTGTGCACTGGGGGGGATAAATAATGAAGGTGAAAAAAACTCTGTCATCAGCCAGAGCCATTTGCAAATTCATCACCAATATTCTTTGGGAGGCAGAGACAGAGGGGAATGAAAAATATGGGGTGGTGCTAATATATCTCACTGATTTCCATCTCCCATTTATTCCACTTTGAGCTATGATAGAATGTGAATCCCAGGAATTGCCATTCCTTTTTTAGGGACCAGTCTAAGGCTGCTCCTGAGCCTCTCAAGCAACAGAGTAAATACCAAGTTAATGGACTTTATAGTCAGACATAATACACTTACCTGGAAGTTTTTGATTAATTAGGGTTTAACCTAATGTGGACAAAATAGTGAGGAGGTTGTGGCAATTCTTTAGCATTTAAACTGCTAGGAAAAAAAATTAAGACGTGTTTTAGAAGGCAGGGAAATAAAGCAAATATTTTAAAGTAGAAATCCTGTAAAGATTTATTTATTCATTATTACAAGTATGTCTGAAGTAGTTTAGAAGAGTCACCCTGAACCAGATGCAATTTCTGATTTCTTTAACCTTCCTAAAAATGTTGCAACTCCTAAATTTTGAAATTGTGGTCTTGTGACAAAAAGAAAATGTGGTATTGCAAAAGAGGTTCCCTTGCCATATTGCCTGAGCATCCCAGCCTAGGAATTCTTACCAAATTTCAAGGGTAAAACCATTTTTTTTCTCCTCAGATGAAGTGTGACAGGCTGCAGGGGCATTCAGGGTAGAACAGACTATCTAATATATTAATTTAAAATAAACAAAGGCCTTTTTTTTAAAACTGTTGCTGGAGCTTTTATGATTGCCCTGGTACCAAACTGATCCCATGAGCTTAAAAATTCCTGAATTTCCAGAATCCAGTGTTGGGTGCTCAATCCCTGCCAGGCCCAGGCAGCAGAGTAAAACCAGAATGTAGTAGCACTCAGAGAAGGGGGAGAAGATGAAATATATCACAAGATAATAAGAAAATAAACCATTAAAAGGCTCTGTTTCCCATTATCATGTGGTTTTATGTTAATGAAGTTGTTCCAGGCCTGTTTGAGTTTAACTCAAGCAGGGGAATATGAGTAATATGAAAAATATGTGGGGCTGAAGACCCTAAGTTGAAAAGTCTGTGAGCCATGGGATGTTTTCGTTCAGCAGGCATTTCACAAGAAGGAATAAAGCATCCAGAAAGTGGCACGGAAAAAACCCTCAGTGCCAGATCTTCCTTTTTTTTTTCTCAGCTCTGGGTCCCCAGTTCGTGTTCACCAAGGCAGGGCAGCCCTGGTTGGTGTGGAAAATTGGAATGCCCAGCTCAGATTCATCCTCTTGGTTGTCCATATTTTTATAAATGCTTTTAGGCATCTTAAAATTCAAAAAAGAGATGATATTAGTGGTAAATTGGCAGTTCTGTCCAGGTTGAACTAGAGTTGGGTGTGTTTTAAACAGATAATTGTTTTCTAAAAGAAGAAAAAAAACACTGGAGGTAGGATTTGGAAAGCAGCTTCCATCAGAAAATGGAAAATTGTGAGAATGGCCAGACTTGAATATTTTTTGTAGTGTTTTATTTCAGAAAAGCTGAAAAATTGAGCTCTGACCTGAACTGACCTGATTTTAATACCAGAAAAGAGTAAGCACAAAAGGACTAAGATGTCCCAGATGTAGCAAAACAGATCCCACTGTGAATTGAATGATCTAATTAAAAAAAAAATATTATTATTTTCAGTTAATTGAAAATGTTGAACAAAACCTGTCATTTAACATGCACTGAGCTCTTTAATTTTTTTTCCTTTAAAAAAATCATTTTCCACAATAACAAGGACCATATCTAGGAATTGGGTTGGAAAAGTTGTGAGTGTTTTTTTTCATTTCTTTGGGGGGGAAAGCAGGTTTGTCTTGGTTTTGTTTTTATTTATTTATTTTAAAAGTAATCCAGCTTCTTATTTTCCTGCTGGATATAAGCAGCAGTGAACTTCAGATTCTGGATCTGGCCTTTGCCCTAGGTGAGTAAAAGATGCTCATTCTCCTTTTCAAAGGCAGATATTTGTGTTCTCAAAGCAAAATCTTCTAAAAATCAAAACAGAGGTAAAGAACCCATTTCTGATTTAAGCAAAGTAATTTTTAAAGCATTATCTCAAAAAGAGAATAGACCAAGTTGCTCCATTTGGACAGGGATGGGGCAGCCACAGCTTCCCTGGGTAGCAGTTGACAGGAGCAGAATTTAACTCTAAATCAAAATAAAATGATAATTTTGGGTGCTGCCCTTTCAGTGCATCTGCATTGTTTCCTAAAAAATCAACAGTGAGAAGCAGCAGCCCTTCAGACACCTGGTTGACAGCACAAGAATTTTCCCTCTCTAAAAGAAACCTTGAAGTCCCACTCGCCAGCAGTTAATATTTCAGACTGCGGGACAATCGCTGGCCAGCAGAAGCAAAATGTAAAAATATTTTTATCTTAAATATTTTTCTTAATAATAGCTTCAAAGGCAGAGAAATGGCTGGTTGGACTGCAGCTGACTGCTGCGTGCTGTGGCCTGGCAAGGCCGAGCTGGGGGGAACAGAAAACCTTGGATTTCGGTGTGATACTGGCCTGGCTGGAATGCGGATTATTTTACCATGGTGTACAACCCAGCAAAAATATTTCTAGAAGGAGTAACACAGGAGGAGGAGATGTTGTAGGTCTGTGTGTGGAGATCCCACCAGTTGTAAGGATTTTGCATGGAACCCTTCTGGATTTAGCTATCAAGTTGCAATGAAAATGTTCATAATTAACAGTGGAGAGTGATGCTGTGGGTGAGAACAGGCTGGAATGGAGTGGGAACCACCAGTTGTTAAATGGGAAAATTCATTTTATTTCATTATTCTAATCAATGATCCCCTCCTGTGAGTGAGGAGATCAGGAAGCTCAGTGTGGAATCCCTGGGGAAGCTGGGGATACTCATGGGGTAGGTCTGTAGTAATGCTGAGGGTTCTTTCCCCATCTCCTCTCTGAATGAGAAGACGACTTTCCCCTTCTCTTCCTGCAGCAGTTGTGCTCTCTGTGTATCAGGAAATGGGGCTGGGAGGGAGGAAAAGCTCCTGTGTGAGCCACAGGGATGCTGAGGCTGCCCTGGGGAGCTCTGACTTTGCAGTTACCCCCAAAACTGGCAGGGTTGGGTGGCACACACGGGCACAGCTCATACAAAGAATTCCCCATTTCTGGAAGTGTTCCAGGCTAGGTTGGACAGAGCTTGGAGCAACCTGGGATGATGGGAGGTGGAACGAGGGTTGTTGGAACCCTGAAGCCTGAGAGTTTTGAACTTTCTGTGCTTTCTGGCAGTGACCCCCAAAAGAACACTGCTTTTGACTTGAGTCCTTGGAGAAGGCTTCCAAATCTGAGTGATGGAGCTGGAGTCACTGGTGTGGAATTTGAATAGAAATGTGTAATATCACAGGGTGAAGGGTTTGGAATTTGGGGTTTTAGAATATAGTAATGGATATGGGATAAGATGGAGGTTCTTGGGCATTGGCTCTTCTTCCTTCTTCCTTCTTCTGCTTAGTTTTAGGTGCTAGTTTTTGGTTGGATAGAAAATCCTGCAGTGCAGGTCACAGGTGTTTGGTTATTAGGTCAAATGGATAAATAATATGGATGTTAGCTTTTAATTGAATAGTTAAGCCTTAAAAGGCCTTGTAGCTAGTGAGATCCACCGACATTTTCTTGCTTTTAGCTTGTTAGCTAGAGGTGCTGCAGAACTCACTGTGCTATAGATGAGAATTAATAAACAACTGAGTCCGAATACGAGAATTCTGTCTCTTGTGCTTCAATCCTAATTCTGAGTGGAGGTAGAAGAAAAAAGAAGTTTAACCACTAATGTGTGGTGCCACTAACAGAGGATCCCCTCCCAACCCAAACCATTCTGTGCCTCCAGACAGGCACAAATTTTAAGCAGAACTCTGCTTTTTAACATTAAAGCTACTTTTGCACCCAACCTGAGCTCTCAAATGAAAGGGAGTCACTTGTGTCGTGTGTGAGGCCACAGGAACCCCTGCCAGAGCTGCAGGACCCATGGTTTGCACCTCCACTGCTTCTTGTTCCTGCTTTGATTTTCAAATTTACAAAAGCTGCAAATGGGACGAAATGGCTTGGGGGGGGAAGAGCCTAAATTGGCCCAAGGTGGTTCTGAGTGCTGGCAGTGGTGCAGGGACAGGGAGCACATGGGATCCCTCAGAGCCCCCAGGGAGTGCTGCAGAGGGGCTGCAACATTAAACAGCAATATCACCTTGCCTCCTGTTTTGCTGAAATGAATTAACTGGCAGGAAATCATGGATTTCCGAGCCCAGCTTTCCTTACGACATTCCTCGCTGCAAAAGGAGAATTAAACCGGTGAAAGTGAGTAACAAGAAACAGGTTCTAGAATTATTCTGTGTGGTAAGAGCAGAACAGCAGCGACCTGGGGAGTAGCAGCTCTTTTAGCAAAGGGGTTTGGAGAGGAGAAAGTGACTGAGGGAATGGAGAGTGCAGAGAATTGATCAGGAGATGCTATGTTGCAATGCAGGCATAAAATCTGTTAGAGGTGAGAATACACCAAAAACATCCTAAAAACCAGGGCTGTGTCACAACAGTCCTGGGTTATTTGAAATTGTTCTATAAAGTTCTCTTTTTAAAAATTAATTTTCTTAAATCTCTGACAGGTTCTTTATCTCTGCTTTGATTTTTAAGAGATTTTTTCCTTGGAGAAAACAGATCTGGCTTTGCAGAGAGAATGACCATCTCTCACAGCACTTGGCTCTGTGTGTTTGCAGAACTGGGGGGAAGAATCCACTGAGCACTTCTGAAAATTTGCCCTTAAATCCCTTTTTAGGTCATGAATGGGAAAAAAAAATAAAAAAGACAGCAGTTAAAAGTTTTGAAGGAGATTTTTGGA
Organism: Rhabdornis inornatus; assembly: GCA_013397075.1. NCBI lineage: Eukaryota > Metazoa > Chordata > Aves > Passeriformes > Rhabdornithidae > Rhabdornis > Rhabdornis inornatus. The sequence goes on along the minus strand of VWZS01010194.1, from coordinate 84,156 downwards.
ATTCTCACCATGGTTTTATCATCTTCCCAACGCTGAATGGTCTCACTGTTGGAACTGCTGTGGTGGGAGTTGGGGACTGATGGGACAGGGCAAGGCTGCAGGAATGTGCTTTCCTTGCCACGGATTGTCCAGTACAGCAGGAACATTCAAACCATTGCAAGGATTCATTCTTTGCCCTGTTCTTCCAGAGCTTCCCTTCCTCGTGCATTCATACGGGATCACATTCCTCCAGATTCTCCTTCTCAGCTGTTTCTGATGACTTCTGAATTTAAAATCTGCAGTTATATATCCATGTATTGTCCTGGATTGCTGCAGCACTGTCTTGAAGAACATGAAACCTGTGCTACTGGGAAAAATTCTGTTTTCTAAGGATTGTAGTGTCTGGGTTTGGGGTGTTCTTCTCTAAACATTGTGCAGTGTTCAGGAGCTTGAAATTAGAAGCCACATTCCAGGAAAACAATGAGGGCTCCTTGCCATGTTCTCTGATAGCTGCTTTCCAAGTGCTCCCAGGCACGAGTGGCCAGAGCTGTGGGATCTGGAAGCCAGCAGTTCCCAGGGATCAATATTTTGGAGGTAGCATGGGAGGATCCATTCAGTTCCCTGTGAAATGTGGTTCTCCTCAGGATGAGAGGAAATGGTTGCAGGCTGTGCCAGGGGAGGGTCAGGTTGGACAATAGGAGGAATTCATCCATGAAAAGGGTGGTCAGACCTCAAAAGGGGCTGCCCAGGGAGGTTTGGAGTGCCCATCCCTGGAGGTGTCCAAGGAATTCCTGGATGTGGCACTCAGGGCTCTGGGCTGGTGATGAGGTGGGGATTGGTCACATCTTGGACTCAATGGTCTTGGAGGTCTTTTCCAACCTCAGTGATTCTGTGATACTTGAAATTTTCAGAGAGAGGAGAGGCCTTGAGGAACAAGCTTTGATCAAACTAACCGTGCTTCCAAGAATTTCCCAAATTGTCCCTGGTAAAGCACTGCGGATTTAGGATCGAATTCCTGCAGTCTCTTGGAAGTTGCAGGAGGGATGTCAGGACTCACCTTGCACACCACAGCTTCACCTCCTACTCCACCATCCCTCCCTCATTTCTCTCCCCTCTCCTTTTCTCCCTGCCTCAGCAGCTTAGCGAGAGAGCGCGAGACAAAAACAAATCCCCCCCCCCCAAAAAAAAAAACCCGCAACACAACAAAAAATCCCTTTCTTCCCCAGCCCCGTGGCTGTGCTCTCCTTGCCTGTGCTCGTGTCCCAGAGCCGTGCTCGGGTCAGCAGCGAGCTCACGCTTTTGTCAGCGTGATTAATAGCGCTGTGGATTGTCGTTAATTCACTGGCTAATGACTGCAACTCTGGCCGCTCCCGGAGTAATCGGGTGATGTATGTGGGGAGCGCGCACCTCATGGCAGAGGTGAAAATCATTTCGACAAGTCAAATATTGTCACAGGGAACAAATGGCTCTCCCTGTTAATAAAAATTAATGAATTTTTTTTTACCGCCGGCCTGCTAAATGAAGCCGTGGAGTGAAGGGAGTGGAGTGGAGGGGACAGGCTCAGCGGAATTAGAGCGCTTTATTCGGTGGTTAAAAGTATAAACATCTTTATTACGGCGGTGATGGGATGTGGCAAGGGGTGGTGGGGCTTTTGTTTGTGCTCCAGAGGGGTTTGCTCGGATGCACCGAGGCTTTCTGAAAGTTTGGGGCTGTGTTTGCCTCGGGAGGGAGAGAAGACAGGAAACAAAGAGGTTTAATCTGGTGGAGAAAAGATGAATATTTAATATTAGGAGGTGGTGGATCTCTGCCTTCATTCTTTCAAGGAGTGCCCTGGCTGCTCTTGGGCACAGAACTTTGGCAAAGCCACCTCTGAGCTTGCCCAGTGCTGGCTGGTTCAGCCTTTCCATCAATTCCCAGCCTGCAGTTCCACCAGGATTCGGAAAATTGTCAACACCAAGCCCAGTCACAGGTTGGTCTGGTGCCTGGTGGGTTTCAAGATCAGGTGGGAGAATGGGTGGGAGAGGAAGGCCTGGCATGGCAGAGGCAGCACCCCTGAAGAAGTCAGCAGAATTTTGGGATTCTCCATCCCATACTGGTACTTAATTAACTGTTAATTAGCGAGCTCGGGCTCACAGGTAATCACAGAAGAGTTTGGGTTGGTTTTGTGAGAATTTTTGTGCTGATGAGAAGCACTGGGTCCTGTCAGATTTTTGAGGTGCAATCCCTGCAGCAGGTGACTCACTCACAGGATTGGGGTGCAGCCCAGCAGCACCTCAGAATTCCAGGGAGAACGGTGGGAACACTGCTCGAGTCCTTTGGGGCTGGGTTTGGGATCACTGCAGATGGATGCACTCCTCTCAGGGAGCTTGGATCAGCTCCTGCCTTGCCTTAGGTGTAGTTTTCATACTCATGCCAGGCTGACTGATGAAAATTCTGCTGTTGAGTCGAAAACAAGAGTTAAACAACCCTGCTCTGAGGCCTTGTTTGTTTTATCAAACTCGTGAGGGAAATCTTCAAGCAATTCCACCAGTTAAAGTCAGGTATATGAAGAAAAATAACACTTGACCTGCAAGGGACCTTTAAGGTTCTCCGAGTTTCCATGGATGTGGCTGTGGAGGGAGCAGAAAAACAGAGGGATTAGAGAAGGAAAACACAGGGAAGCTTTAGACAAACAAACAAACAAACAAACAAAAACCCTCAGTGCAGTCCTGGAGGGAATGCTGAGGTGCCCAGGTTCCTGTTGCAGCCAGAGCACAGAGAGATCCTGCAGCTTTACTTTTTGGGAATGCTGGAGTTCTGCAGAGCTGCTCTGACAGAGACTGTCTTGGTGAACACGAGGAGAAATATTTGTGTTACTTAAAAATGCCTCACTTTTCACAATTGGGTGTAGGTGCTGTCTTGGGAGATACAGACTTTCATATTTTTGGGTTGTGTTTCCTTCTCTGAACTAATTTTCCTGTCTGCATTTAATTTTAATGTAAATATATTTGCTGATAATCCATAAAGCAAGATGTCATCTTGGTGATTTTTATCCAGTTTTTGTAGGTATAATTTTATGGCTAGCAAAGTTTCAAAATGTGTTTAAATCTCTGAACAACAGTGAAAATTTCCTGCATAAAGAATTATTAATTGTCAGCTAATTGGGAGGGTGATAGTCTCTGACTAAACACTAAGGCAAGGTGTTGATTTGTGTTAATTGTTGAAGATCCCATTAGGGTGTTAACTCCTGTTTCCTGTAACAGTGTTTTGGATATTGATGTATTTTTTTCTGTTGAGGTTCTTCCCTGATGCTCTCAGCTCTGTGTGGTAGGGACACAAACAGGACCAATTTAGAGATGTATAAAAAATACAGGAATTCCTCATTTACAATTATTCACTTTATTAGAGGCTGTGTTTTATAAATGCAGGTCAACAAACAGCTCCTGCTGTAGCTTCTGCTTTCGAGGGATATTTTATGAGCGTGCTTGAACGCTTGGCATATATTTTATAGGAAAATCCACCCTATTTGTCAATGAGACAGACTAAATTAAAACTTGATTAGGCAATCCCAAATCTGGGTTAAGCGTTACTGTGTTTAAAACCAAATTCTTTGTGGGAGACAAGAAATGAAAAGCCTTTTTTATTTTTGAAAAAGGCTTTGAAAACTCAGAATTTCAACTTTGTGGACTTTCACAAAAGTCACTGGTGTGCTCAGATTTACAATTAATGAACACCTGGCTGAAAATACTTTTCTAGAGATGGACAAATTTGTGTTGTGTAATAAATAACACGAGCCAGAGCTGCTCCTCCTGCCTTGCCCTTAATCCCTCCTTTGCCAGAGCAGCTTGGTGCATCTCTTTAACGTGGCCATGTGACTGCTCCAAACCCAGGAGCTGAAGAGTTAAGGCACAAATAAAATCTCAAGTTCAGACTGTCAGCTTAGATAGTGCTTAGCAAGGGTCGAGGAAAAAAAGCCAGTTGTGATTTAGAAGAAAAACAGTGAGATTTGACCAATTCCATGGAATACCTTTCTTAGCCCCGGGGCGAGTGGAAGTGGTATATTAACCAAGGAATAGAGCAGAGGAGGAAAAAGGCCAAATCACATTTCTTTGAAACAAAGAGGCTTTTTACCAGGAACAAGCCTTGATAAAAATTACAGTGGCATCACAAGTCATTTCAGCCGCCCTGCCTGGGGCCATATTAGAGCACTGAGGAAATAGGGGATGCAGCAGCCCTGAAATACAAATACAGTAGTCCCGGGAGTGTTTTTAGTATAAATAATCCTTTTTAGAATAATGTAGTGGCTTTAAATAGGGCCAGGTGGTGGGTGCAACACCCAGGATTGCTTTGGAAGGAGGAGTGGGGTGGAGAAGATCTGCCTGGATGTGGGGAGTGCCCCAAATCCTCGTGCTTCCACAGCTTCCCAGGTTCTGCCTGATCCAGAATCTGCTGGAATCAGATTAAAATGAATGTGAATGGATCTGTCAGGCTAAGCCAGGAGGATGTTGTGGTGTGGCTCTGAAATGAGTAGGTCTGTGGAGTTCTCTGGAATTGGGCAAAGTTCCTTTGGAGAGGATTCCCAGGAATCCCATCTGTAACAGTGTCTGTTCACAGTGCTGGGGAAGGAATTTATGGAGTGTCACATCCCACTGCCATTTGTTGAACCTCCCATCTCTCCTGTCCTACATTTTGCAGACAAACTCTGGGAGCACTTTCTCTGTCAGAAGTGAGTTGTAAATAGACTGCAGTGGGGAAAGCAGGAGGATTAAACACACGCTCAGTTCTTTGTCAGGTTCTTGTTCTTAGAGAGAAAAGAGCACTTGAGTGGCCAGGAGAAAAGTGCCCCAAACAGCAGCTCTGTGGAGGTGCTCCCAGTGCAAACATTTATTGAAACTGGGATGGAGACAGGAGAAATGGAGAGATCTCTGCAAAGAACAGCATTAACACCACCAGTTGTTTCTTACTGTCATCACTTGCCCTGTTAAAATTCCATTTTTCATAGTAATTAAACATTTCTGAAATCATCAGGACGCTGGTAGCCAGATGAAAGGAGTTTGGCCAAGGAAAGGAGTTAATTCTGGTTCCAAAATATCAGGAACCTGACTCCTTAGCCCAGTGGTGGGAAGTACTTGGTAGACCTCTGAATTTTCCTTATTTACATGGTCCAAATGTGACAGGTGAAATGTGGATTGGCTGGATGGACACAACTGGATGGTTGTAATCAGAAATGTGTCCCAGACACCCAGTTCAGATGCACGTTTGAGGTGCAGGTGCTGACATTGTCCCTGGCTGTCACAATGTTTTGCCCTTCCCAAAGCAGCAGCATCAGTTTCTGGGCCATTCCTGGTAGGAAAAAGCAGCTGGTATAATTCTGCTTGGAGTGGCTGTGACAATCAGTGAGGTACCCAGAGAATGCCCAGGACACTGAAAAAACAGAAATATTTTGTGGCTTGGTGGGCTCTAGGCAGCTTGGGATGTGTGGGAGCGTAAAATGAATCCTAAAGTGAGTCAGGGGCTGGCTGTAAACCCCAGAGCATCCCACGGGCTTTGGGAGTGAACCCATAAGGAGTGGGACAGCCATTTCCAGCTGATCTTTGAGCACAATCCTTTGCTCCCAGCCCAGATTTAGTCTGAGGGGCTTTGTCCTTGTGGGTCACACCTCTCTGGGAGGAAATCAGCCCAAAGATCAAAGCTGCAGTGAGTATTTGAGAGCCCTTTGTGTGTCCCATGTGGGGCAGAGCTCGGGCAGCCCCTCTGTGCCAGGAGGGTTTTTCATCCAGATCTTCACTTCTAAGTCTGGGAGAAACATTCCTGGGCCCAACTGAACTTTGAGGCTGCTGCGAAAATGTGTCTTTGAGTGAAAAACTCATTTGTTTGTCCAAAGCTCAGGGAGGACTCGGCTCAGTGACCCAGTGGGGTCTGTGCTAAAAGGTCTTGAGTTGGATTTGGTTTCACTGATATCGTGAGTTGGAGCATTTGGGAAACTCTTTGGCAACATCCCCGTGCATTCTACTTGTGCTGTTTGTAATTAAAGAGTGTGTGAAATAATGAGAAAGACTTCCAAAGACTGAATTAAAAAAAAAAAAAAAAGGCCTGATCCATTAGAAAAGATGGAAAAAAGTTTTACAGATTTTTTGGCTTTAAAATGGAGGGGTGGTAGTAGAAAAGAGCTTGAAATACAAACAGAAATCTGGTAAATGTGGACAGACCTGAATTTAAAAAATATCTGTGTGTGGTTCTGAGTGTTGAGGAAAATACAGTTTGCAGAGTACAGCCTTTCTTGGGAAGGCAAAAATAGGATGCAGGAAATTTTCCCCCTGTTTTTGCAGAGCTCTCCTGTTTCTTCCCCGATACAAAACCAGCGAGCTTCCCCGCAATTTGGTTTTTTTTTCTTTTTGGCCGTGGCAAGGCAAACCCAACTTATCTGGTGGCATTAAAATGTGTGCCTGTGAAAATAGAGCCCTGCTTTTGACACCCACCTCACGGCTCCGTCCTGTGTCCTGCATTGATTCACTGCTCCCCTTTCATTCCCCACTCCATGGGCACCATCCCCATCCCTTCCCTGCCTTCCCCTCCTCTCCTCCCGCTACGTTTGCGCGCCTCCCGTCAGGAACTGGAAATTGTTATCGATTAATATTAATATTCGGCGTGTTTGTGAAAATGCCTCTCCCCGCTGCTATTAATCTGCCGTGTTAATAATGCCAGGACTCCTGTTCGGGACCCTGGGGAAGCCACAGTGAGCGGAATGACAATGAGACGGTGACAACAGCCCCAAAGGCCGCGCTTGGCAGGGCCGTGAATTCCAATGGCGAGGGCTCCTTTTGGAGCCTCACAAACGCTTTATTCTCGCTCCATGGTCTGACATCCAGCACCGAGAGAAATCTCCAGCACGGGCTGTTGGTTTTTGGAGAGCCGGCCCGGGTGCATTTCTTTATTTATTCTGACTAGGTAGCGTTTCTCCCAGCAGAGAATTTTCTCTCGCGGTTCGTTTCCAAAGTTCCACTTTGCTGCGTTTTCAGCGGGGCTGGAGCCTTTCTATAGATTTTTATAGGGGAGGGGATTTTGGAGCAAAAATAAGCAAACCTCTGCAAAGCAATGACGATTTTTCTGCACCGAGTGGAGCTTTTCTCCAGCCTTTCCTTCTCTTCCTTCCCTGAATTTTTTTTTGCTGTTGTGTTATTTCTATAGATTCTCCCCAAATGTTTGTTACCACTCTGGTAATACACTGTACGTATCTTGTGACACTTCACTATTTATCTTGTAAATAGTTCAGAGACAGAAATCCCAAAGGCTGATCGTTTTTCCAGTGCCTTTAATAATAAGATAGCAGAGCTTTTTTATTTTTGCTTTTGTTTTGTTTTGTTTTCTTTAAAGAACCAACTTTATCTACCGCATCCAAATATGGATCAAATCAATATTTGGACACAGCACAAATTGTAAAAAATGTCAGCTTGAATTCAAAGTGGATTCGGGGAGATCAGGTGAAGCAAAGTTACGGACAGCAAAGAACAACAACAACATTCTCTGCAGAGTTCGATTCTAAAGGGATCTTACGTGGAAATATTTTTGATGCCTGGTTGAACCAGACTTTTACTGGAAATATAATACTGGCATTTAGAGCAGAGTAATTTGGACACTTTCCCTGCTGGTTTTACTAGAGGAAAATGGGTATTAAGGAACACACTGAAATACTGTTTCGAGCTTTATTCTTCATTTCTGCCAGCAGAAATCCCTTAATAAAAGAAAACACTNTTTTTTTTTTTTTTTTTTTTGCTTAAAACCAAAGGCACTTGAAATCCTTAATACCTGTTCTACTCACAGCCAAGTTCTGCAGCAACTTCTTTTATAATGTTTATTGAAAAATGCACCCGATTAAGTCTGCTCAGTCCTCATCTGCTCTCACTGCTCCTTTCGGATCTGCTTTCTGTTTCTTTTTAATAAAAGGACTTGAAGCTGCTTCGAGAGGTGCAGTTCCAGCTAAGACAAAGCAGGGCATAAATGTGAAACTTAAAAAATCAATCTACAAAGTAAGCACAGGAAAGTGGCTGCATTTGTAAGGGTTTAATTTTTATGGGAGTCCTTCTTCCTTTTCACTCATCCTGCCTCCTCCTCCTGCCTCATCCCTCACTGTCCCTGCAGTTCCGAGTATTCCTCAGCAGCAAATTGGGTTTTTAATGTGTTCTGCAGCAGTTCTGCACCAGCCAGACCCAGGGAAGTTCTGTGTATTTTATCCTTAAATTCCAGCTGCAAAGATTTGGGCAGCAGAGCCAGACTCAGCAGTACCTGGGGCAGGTTCCTGTGCTGGGAATGCTCAGAGCTTGCTCCTGTCTGGAATCTTACACAGGGACTTGTGGCTCCTTCAGATTTCATTTCAATGGCAGCTATAAATAAAAATTTCCATGTGTAGCCTGGCAAAAGTGAGTGTTTGGAGCTGTCACTGGGGTAGGGGGAGCTTGGCCAGCAGAGTTTGGAGCAGCTGGTCCAGAATCCTGTTCACCCCATCAGCATCTTCCTGCTTCTTGAGCATTCCCAAAATTCTGTGCTTGTAGAGTGGAAGAGAAACAGAATTCATGTTTTAAGGGAAACAAGCTGAGAGTGGAGTTTGGGTTTATGCTGGAGCTGGGCTGGTGGGTTTGTTGTGGGATCAGCTCAGATCTGACTGAGTATCCAACGATTTGAGGTTGGCAGGGTCTGAATTTTCCCATTTAGTGGAATTTAACTTGTCAGCTGGACAAAGCCAGTGACCTGTGGCTCGTCCTGTCACAACTGTGCCACCATTCCAGCTTGAACAGGGAATTCCATCTTGAACAGGGAATAGGGAAGACCAGATGTCACCCACAGCCATTTTGATTGTCCCTGATTCCTTTTACTCCTTTTACTGGGTATTCTCAGGGAGCTGTGAGACACTCTGGATATTATCTAAGGAAGAAAAAGGATTATTTCACTGAGAAATAATCTGAGGTGCTTGGTGTGTCAGTGTCCCAAGATTCAGAAGGAATCCAAAGGGAAGAATACTAGAATTCCAAGTTAGATATGTTCAGAAAAGTTGGCAAAACCACAGCAAGTTGTAGCAGAAGTGGCCAATGAAGTGGAAAATTAAATAAAGGTTTGTGTGAGCAGCACCATTTCTCAAAGGTAAAAACAGCCACTGTGACATTCCCTTGGCACTGTGGCACAGGGGCAAAACCACTTCCCACTCGTGGCCACTTCCCTGCCTGGATATTTATTGCCCAAGCTTTTTTTCAACTGTTAAATTTGTGAAAATGAAGGGGTTTTGTGAGTGAACAAAAGAGAAAAAAAGACATTTCCTAGTAGTAATTTAAAGCAGAATTTCCTCTCGCTCTGGCAGCAGTCAGAGGTGATGGGGAAAGCTGTCAGGGCATCCTCTGAGGACCTGGTCCCAGGGGGCTCCTCATGGCCAGGCTCTGCTTTGGGTGCTGGATGTGTTGATTTCAGACCAGTATCCACCAGCAAATGTTGTAGATCCCAGTACAGCTTGAATGGAGGTGGAGGAGAAAAGTTCTTGCAATGAATGGGATGAAGAAATTGGGTGATGGGCTTGAGAACCTTAAACAACTGATTGTTTATTGTCCTTTCCTTTCAACATTCTCATTAATATATCCATGGATGGGGGAAAAGCCATTTTTGTATGACCTTGAAGCATTTAATGCTTCAGCCCCATCCTTAATGGATGAGGAATAATTGACATTTGTGACATTTTGTCACTAATCTGCATCTTTTCTGGCAGAAATATTTCACACAAACTTCCAGAGAGGGTGTTGCACAATCCAACCCACAAAGGCACATTTCCCTGTCACACAAGGCTAAGGAAAAACGTGGCTGGTGTTTGTAGCACCCAGAAATGAGATCCCCCTGGGAATTCAGGCATTTCCCTGCCTGCAGGTTCAGGTTTGCACCCAGCAGGGAGAAAAGGCTGGGAAAGAAGTTGTGTACCCATGAGGAGGGTGAAAGTTTAGGGAGAATTCTCATTTCTTCTCATTTCATGTGGGATTTAGGGGGACTCAGAGTGCTCAGGAATGCCAGGACTGACTGACACCAACAGTTCCCACCACCTGGAGGGACAGCTGGATTTTTTGGGCTGGTCCTGCCAGGCAGATGCAGCAGAGCAGGGCCTGGATTTGGGATTTCCTATTGTATTTCAGCTGTGGCCATCAGGTGGCAATCTGACCACTGGGATCGTTCTGTGCTGGAGGCACTTTGGGGTGGGTGCTCCTTGGGCTTTCCGAGGTCCTTGGTGATTTAGGGTCGTGTCTGCCAAGCTCTGGGCTGTGCCTGCTGTCAGCTCCTGCAGGGCACAGAGGGATGGGCAGCGAGGCTCCTGCAGAATTCCCGATGGATTCATGGATGGAGGGCAGGTATTCCTCAGAATTCACCCGAATTAAGGTGAGATGAGCAGCACAACACCCCGAGGTGATGAACCCTGGCAGCAGTAGTTAAGCACATCCTTAATGGGAATGTTTCCTTCTTGGTTGAGCAGGGCTGTGTTTTGATTATCTGGTCTACAAAAGGGGTCCAAAAAATGACTTTATTTTTAGTCTGAGTCCACAGAAATGGAGACAGAATCCCATCACCCCACAGTTAGAAATGTAGATGATTTTGTTTACTGGAGGTGTGAAATAAAGGCTCATGGAATCAGAGAATGCCTTGGGTTGGAGTGACCTTAAAAATTACCCAATCCTAACCCCATTGCCATGAGCAGCTCCCACTAGACCAGGTTGCTCAATGCCCCTCAAGATATTGCTCAAAGTGCTCAAATATTACCCACCTTCTTCCTCAGCAGCCATTATGTCAGGAATTGTTTGGTTTGGTTTGATTGGTTTGTTTTCTTCCCTGGGGAATGTTTCTAAAGGAAAATCACAGAGTGCAGGAACCTCAGGACATCCATGGAGTGTAAAAGTGGTGGTGATGTCCCTCTTTGGGCTGGAAAAGATGTTTGAGGTCACCCCATTGCTCTTCCTGTAGAGGCAGAAAATGGAAACAAATCCCAGGGAAGTCCTGGCCTAATGAATATTTTCCTGATAATAATTTATATTTTATTATTATTATATTATCATTAACAAGCAGTTCTAGACAGCACTGAGGTTTTAATACTCACATGTATTTTAATACTCATGTGATTTTAAACTCAGAGCTAAGAATGAGCCACAAAGTTTGGATAATGATGGAAAAACCCTTCCAACACCCAGTCAATCCCTAAGGTAAAAGCACCTGTTGGTCTGTGCCTGTGTAGCTCCATTCTTAGCTACAAAGTCAAAGTCCTCTGTGAATATTTGTGTTTACTCTTCTTTGGTATTGCCTTTGGGCCTGAGGTTCCAGGTTCTGAGGCAAAGTGTGAATTCAGTGGGTGCCTCTCATGCTCCTCTTTGCTCAGAAAATAAAAATACCTGAGTTTCACACAAATATTGAATTATAAAGGTCAGTGAAACTCAAGATTGTGCTGGTGATCAGGCACTGCCTGCCCAATAGAAATTAATTCTTGGGATGTTCTTTAAATGTTCCCAGTGAAGAAGTCAAAGCAGCTCTTTGCAATCTGTGAGTGTAAAAATGCCCAGTCATTTCAGATAATTGGGTATTTCCACATCAGAATTAGATATACAATAACAACAACAATAATTAAAATAGGAATAATGACAATAATGACAATAAAAATAATAATAAACATATTAAAAGCCAAAACCAAACACATTATTTCGCTTACTGCCATTTCCTTTAACATCAGCCTTGCTTTTGCTTTCATTACAGCTGCTAAATAGATTATTCATGAGGTCTCTTACCACCAACTAAACCATCCCTGTCATTGTTGCCAGCCCCTCATTGGTGTCACACAGATTTTCAGCGTCTGCCCATATCTGATTATCTGTGGAAACAACCTTTCAATGAGCCTTTTTATCCAGTCGTTTCACCAGGGAGCTTTGGGGGACTAATTTTAGTTTCATGACAGTAACAATAAGGTCAAGTTGTATTTCTGTGCTGCTTTTCACCCAGGCAGGCATTCCAGAGGGGCAGATGTGGGACAGGGTGGTTGTCACCGTTGTCACCACGGAGTGGCCACGTCTGGCTCGCCATGGCAGCCAGCTGGGCTGGGATGGAGATCAGGAGAACTGGGAATTGTTCCTGGAAAATGAGATGTTCTCTGGTTTTTTTTTTTTTTTCTTTAATTTAATGTGGTTTTTTAACTTAACCAGTTGTGGAATATCTGGGGGAAAGCTGAGAGGAGCCCTGCGGGTGAGGAGCGGCTCAGTGGGGACAATCTAGAAAATTCTGCGGAATCATCAAAACTGAAGCCCAGCTGTCAGATTTTCCCCAAATCCCTGGAATAAACACAACTTCTGGAGAAGATCAGCTCCCTCACCTGTGGAGCTCAGCCTGGAGAAAAGGAGGTTCAAGGGGGACCTTTTTTCTCCACAGTTCCCTGACAGGAGGGGGCAGCCAGGTGGGGATGGACTCTGCTCCAGGGGACAGGGACAGGAGGAGAGGGATCAGCCTCAGGCTGTGCCAGGGGAGGCTCAGGTTGGACATCAGGAGGAATTTCTCCATGGAAAGGGTGGTCAGGGATTGGAAGGGGCTGCCCAGGGAGCTGCTGGTGTCCCCACCCCTGGAGGTGTCACCTGGAGGTGACAGTGCCCTGGGCTGGTGACAAGGTGGGCATCAGTCACAGCTTGGATTTGATCCTGGAGGTCTTTTCCAACCTCAGTAATTCTGGGATTCTGTGAAATCCACCTGGCAGTGCACAAAAAAGGGGCCAGGTTTGGGCACAGCTGGGATTTCCCCTGGCAGCCCTGGCTGGGTACAATTTGTTGATCTCAGTGTTGGGTTGTGCTGAGGAACCCAACATTCCCACATCTGCCTGGCTGGGATTCTGCTCCCACAAATACCACCTGGAATCTCTGGTATCACACCTATGGTGACCTGAAATTGTTGTTTCATTGTCATTTCGTGCCTGTTGACACTCCCTGGTCATTTAACAACTGAAAAGATACATTTATCTATCTTTTGATGATTCCTCTGGAAATATGAGGTCAGTCAGATGAAGGATCAGCTTCACTGTTAATTAAAATTTAATCAGAACTGCTCTGGTTGTGCCATAGAAGAAATTAAATTAAGGATGTTCAGTCTTAAGGAATCTTTACACTTTACTTGTACCCTCTGGAAATTTTCACAGGTCGTGCTCCAATAAACCCAGTTTTGCTCTTCAACTCAGTTGGAATTCCTGTTCCTTAAGTGCAAAAGAGGCTAATCATAGAGCAGAAAATAATTTGACTTGCTAATACTGGGTGAGAAAACATTTACTGCAACCACAAATATTTTCAGGATGATGGAGTATCTCATGTTCATGAAAGCTTGGTTCTGGTGACGTGTTTGAGTAGGGAGGGCTGCACTTTCCTAGCAGAGGAAACCCATGTCAACTGCAGCAGGCAGCTCCCTGTTCTCCTGCAAAAGCTGGAGCGAAAAAATGTTGGCAGAGGAATCAAAATCCTCCTCTTTAGTCGAGTCTGCCACCAGGTTTCTTAGGCATGAACTCAGGAAAATCTTTATTAGGCATTTAAAAAAAAAAAGAAATAGAGGGGGAGATGTGTCTTGCAGACAGAAGGTGCATTCTGAGGTTAGCAAAGAGATGAATTATAAATACCTCAAGTCAAGCCGTGCTTTTCCAGCTATTCTTCCCTGATGGCAGCTAGCTGGGAGCCAGTGAAAAGAGTGATTTTGGTGGGGTGCTGCTCCCCCCCGGTGACATCAGGGGTCAGGCATTAACTGTGCCCTGCAGGAGCGCCCACAAAGCGGCGGTTGTTGGGTTTGTTATCGTGGTGGGAGCTGCTGAGCACGCCCCTGCTGCCTCATGGCTCGTGGAGACAGGGCAGACCTGCTCCCAAAATACTCCCAAAATACTTCTACTGGGTGACAAATTGTGTTTTTCTTTTCCCCTTTCATGTTCTGTTCACCCCCACCACCTTTTTCTGCTTTCTGGATGAGAAAGCTCCGTTTTCATTCCATGAATGGCCTTGCTTAGAAATTGATTTCCCTTGGAAAAATCCTCAAACTTTATTGCCCTCTCTGTGTCCGGGGTTTTCACTCGAGGACAAGGGGGAATTGGCTTCAAACTGACAGAGAGTAGGGCTGGATTAGAGATTAGCAAGGAATTCTTCCCTGTGAGGGTGGTGAGGCCCTGGCACAGGGTGCCCAGAGCTGTGGCTGTCCCTGGATCCCTGGAAATGTCCAAGGCCAGGTTGGATGGGGCTTGGAACAGCCTGGGACAGTGGAAGGTGTCCCTGCCATGGCAGGGGTGGCACTGGATGGTTTTAAGGTCCCTTCCAACGCACACCACTCCAGGATTTGGTGATTACAGAGCAGGGATGCTCTGTTACACCTGCAGGGCTGCATGGCTGAGGTGCAGCTGGGAGCTCACAGCCACAGCTGCTGGTGTGAGACACACTGAGCGGGAACCCCAAACACCAGGCAAACACTGCTTACCAAACTTGGATTTTACCCAAATATATTTCTGGCTTTTTTTTCCCCCCTTTTACAAAATACACTGAGCCAGCCAAAGCAAGAAGTGGCTAAAGAGAACCTCAACCACCTCTTCTGTGTTTTCTTCCCTCTTTGCAAACCTGAAGTGCAAACAGCAGAGGAGCCCTGATCCCATAGAACACAGCAGGCTGCAATGAGCCTCCCCCACTTCTGCAGCAGCCCATGATCAGTGTCCTCACCTCAGCTCCTCCAGGGAGGTTTTTATCCTTTAGAAACGTGCGAGCTCGGCTTAGCCAAACCTTGTCCCAGGCAGAGATTAACCAATGTTCACGTGAGTATCTCAGTGTGTTTTGTTCTGCTGTTTCCCCTTTTAGGTGACAGCGAGATTGTAAATAATATGTACGAGACCGACCCCGATCTCCTTGCTGGAGAAAGCGCAGAGGAGGAAACTGAGGACAGTATAATGTCCCCCATCCCTGTGGGACCTCCGTCACCCTTCCCCACCAGTGAGGACTTCACTCCCAAGGAGGGCTCACCCTATGAAGCTCCCGTCTACATTCCTGATGACATTCCAATCCCACCAGATTTTGAACTCAGAGAATCTTCGATCCCAGGGGCAGGGCTAGGGATTTGGGCCAAAAAGAAGATTGAAGTTGGGGAAAGATTTGGACCCTATATGGCAGTACAGAGGAGCACATTAAAGGAAACAAACTTTGGATGGGAGGTAAGCGCGCGGAATGTGGGCACCACATTCCTTTGTCTTCTCTGCCAAGTGTTTGTGGAGCTGGACTGGAGCTGGTGGCCTGGGGACAGAGGTGGTGACTTTGCTGATGCCGTGTTCCCCTGAGTAACTCTCCACCCCCACTACCCGAAGGATTTAAAAAATCAGCAGAAATCCCTTTTAAGTTCCCTTCCTGGCCCACAAAAACTGCTCGAGCACCGTTTTGGAGTCAGTTTTTGAATGATGTCGGGTCACTTCATCAAGTGCTTGTCATTTCCAAATGGTGTTCGGGAGTTGTCGCGTGGAGGGAATGGGATTAATCGCATCATGTTTGGTGGTTGGGGCTGTTACCTTTGACTCCCAGCCCGTGTCAGCAGTGCAGGCATTATTAACTGGGCAGGGGAAAATAGCATGTACCCATTAACAGCCCCCATGTTCTCGAGTTCTTGTGCTGCAGCAAAGATGGAGAAATGTGAAAGTCATTTTTCCCCAAGAGCTGAACAAAACCCAGCCTTCAGCAGGAAAAAGCTCTGTCCCACAGCTCCCATCTTATCTTTCTCCCTGCTTTTCTAGGCTTGTCCCAGAAATCATCTTACCCTCTTCTGCTCCTATACTCTTGATTAGAAAATACCTAGATCCATAATTAATAATACGAAATATTCATTAACACTGAAGTGTTTCCTAGGATTTCTGCTCTGTGCTCACAGTCCTATTCCAGTGTCCATTATCCAATTCCTTCTTTCTAGCCCCAGTGCCCACCCCAACATTCCATCCCCTGCTGCCATGGGGCCTGCTGGCTCTTGTCCTGAGGACGAGGCTGTGTCTGGGGCAGTGGGGGCAGAGAGGTTTCCTGGCAGGATTTTGCTGTAGGAGAGGTGAAGCCTATCCCAAAAAGTGGAAGCTGAATTTTCCCTCATTTTCCCCTGGGTGAAGCAGTGACTTTCCGCTTTTTCTCCATCAGCCACTGCTGGGGTGAGCTGGTTCACAAAATCCTGGAGGATTTACAGGGTGGGAAGCAGCTGAGGGCTGGAGCTGTAAGGTTTTCCCAGGAAATGGCACCAGTGCAGTGATAAAACCCTGTTTTCTTAGAAACAGAGGTGAGAAAGACCAGACTGAAGCACTAACAATTTAAATTGTCTCTGATTATATTTGCACTCTTGATTGTGAAGTCAGAGAAGCAGTGAGACCCAGCGAAGCCCAGAGAAGCAGGTCCAGATGTTTTTGTTTTGTTTACTTTTTCAATGTGTCTGAAGTGCAGGAAACAGCAAAAACCTCCTGTTTTAGGAATGAAACTCAATTGTGTTTTGTTGCTCTGCAGTAGGAAGTGTCTGAAGAGCTAACATCAGAGTTTGGTTGAATGACTGAGTGGAGTTTCCTTTTCCTTCTATCCTAGCGCAGGGAAAAGAGGGAAATTCAGCTGAGTTTTGATTCCCTCTCTTCATTCCTCAGAAATTCCTCTTGGTGTTGGCTTCTGTTGTGAATATCATTGCAGAATATTTGATAGGTATTGCATCACAAAGGGAGGGGGTTGGGGGAAAAAATCTCTTTTATTTTACTGGCAATAGATGGTCTGGTTCAGGAGGGCTCTAGGTGTGAGGAGCTCGAGATTCCTGAGGAAGGTATTGATCACTTCCAGGTGTCTCTGAAAATGAGGATAATTTTCCTATAGGAATATGCCATATTAATTATTTGTAGGCTGAAATGTGAAAGATGAATACCCTTTTTCTGACCCATTTATTGATAGGTGGCATTTGCTGTTTAAATTTATATTTTTGTTGGTTATTTCATTTTAAGGCTGATTTTTAGGAACAAAGTGCAATCCTCATTGGCTGGCAAAAGTCGAATAGTGCAAACCTTTTTTTCTATGACCTTGGCAAAACATTGTCCTTGTGTTTCATAATTCTGATAAAAGTTGCTGTTTACACTCATGATTTTCAGAAAGGTTCCTCACATCCCCACTGCTCTGATAGGAGCTGTATTTATCAATTCCCGTTGACTTTGTGATACAATTTGTTTTTGCAGTGTAATTGAGCAAACTTTCCCTCTCTGGGGCACTTCTCCCATTCCAGCAGTGTTGCTTTGTCCCCTGCTGTGGCAGGGACATTTCACACCTCAAAGGAAGGGCTTTGTCCTCCCTCAGGTGTCCTCAAACACTCTCTGCTCATCCTTGCAGGCACCTCTTGAATTTTTCCCACTTCCCACAGTGTTTAAGGACATTTCAGGGGTCTGTTTCCATTCAGTGCCTTCAGAATTTCACGGGGAGCAACATCCACGAATCTCTTCACGTGCTGGGCAGGAACTCATGGAATAAGCTCTGTCTGGGTGTTGTGGCTGAGCCCTTCCCTCGGGGTGGAAAAGCCCTGAGATGTTCCAGGCAGCTCTACTGATGGCAAACTGGGAAATGGCAACTTGGGGTGTGTTTGCATCCTCTGCTCCTAAAATTGAGCAGGCAGGAAATGGGCAAGGAGTGGAAAAAAGGGAAAGGGGAGGAATTTTTTGTCACCCAGTAACTTGGATTTTGCTTCCATGTGCTGTTTCTTTCAGTGGTGATAAGTTCAACAAATCAGAGATTTGCAGGATCACAAGGAATGTTCCTTCTGCAGTTTACCATTGGTTTTTTGGTCAGTATTTCTCTGGAATTTTTAGTTGTGCCATGCACTGACTTATGGGTTGAATGCTGTTGTAAGACTTCCACACAACTCCTTGTTATGGCCAATTAGAATATATTCCATTTGAATTGCCTCTCATATTAGGAGTTTACTTCAGGAATTATATCTGTTCTTCACACCCACCTGCTTCTCTATTCATATTTCTCAGTTCATTTCCTGTAGTTTATAATCTTGATAATATTGAAAACTTTTGTGCACACCTCACTCCCCAAACTCAGAAAACGTGGTCTTTGTGTTTGTTTGTTTTTAGGGATCATCAGCTCCTTAATTTAAACAGTGCTTCTGCCAGTGGCACAAGAAGTTCTTGCCCTTCATCACAGGAAATTTATTGTCAGGCTTTGACTAAACTGGGAGTTCACTGGGAGTGGAATTGGCTGCAAAGTGGCCATTGCTCAGCACCACCTCAGTTCTGCTAGAAAATGCTGATTTTGTTGTCATACAGGATATGCTTCATAATTAATGTCTGTTCCTTCTGATTTCTGCATTTAAAAAAAAAAAGTCAAACAACATTTTGAGGGTTGGAAAATGTGCTATTGAGGGCTTTGATGTGAGAATGGATCTTTCTCCTCTGCCCAAGGATTACCACTGCAGAAAGAACTCCAGTAGCGGCAGATTTGTGAAAATGAAAATGAAACAGAGCAGTGAATTGCACCTGGAAGTCCTCAGGACATTCAGTTTGTGTTTGGAGGCAGAGTTTCCATCTCCAGACCTGGTGTGACTTGCTGAAACTTCCAGCATCACTCATTCATAGCCCAAAACATCCATGGGAATGCAGAATGCTGTGTTTTATCTGCCATACCTTGGAGAAAGGTGTGTAATTATCCTTCTTGTAGGTGTTTTTCCTTTCAGGCAGAGAGGAGGGCTGGCTGCTGATGGTTTGAACACGTGTCCTGCCTTATCTGCAGCACAGCCTCATATCTGGCCTCCTGCTTTGCTTTGTGGGATATGTTTTAAAAAATATTCTTTGAATGAAACCACACCTATGGTTCTAGGGCTCTTTGGACACAGGATGGCAGTGAGTGATTCACGCTCATCTCACAGAAATAAATCAGATGTGTCAATGCTGGCCCCCAGCCCCTCCCAGGGATGATTCAGTGCCTCCTGTGCAGGACCTGTTGGGTGCTTTCCCTCATCCCCTGACACTGCTGTGCTGATGGTGCCATTTCACCTTTTTTTTTTTATTTAATTTCTTTTTTTTGTGTGTGCCTTGAAAGACACGACCCCACCCAAGAGCCCTGTGATTATTGAGTGTGACCTGACTGCATTTCTCCTGCTCCCATTCCCCCCCTGCCCACTGACACAGAGCACAGCACTGCCAGCACCCCGAATAAATCACAGAGTGTTTGTGCTTTATGGCCTCCGGGACCCGAGGAAAATGAAAATAAAATAATTACATAATGATTTCGATCGCTTTGGATAAATAATGGTATTTATCACGGTGCTGTTAATTTTCCTAATTGAGAGAAGAATGAGAATCTCATCCTGGGGGGAAATTTAACACCTGGGTTGTGGGAGATCTGGAAGCAGTCATGATTTTAGCTCAGTTTGCTTCACAGCGTAAACACCACTGATAAATGCAGTTTGTTTTAATTTATATTTTAATTTATATTTTAAGAGAGGTTATTTGCTGAAGCACAAAGACTTCTCTCAGCTGAAGTGTCAGAGCCAGGCTGCTCCTTTACATAGGAAAAATAAAAAAGTGCTTTCATTTCCTACTGGGGGGGGAAGGTAGAGCCTGTCCCATGGAAGACAAATAACTGGGGGAAAAATAGGAGCCAGCAGCTGAGGATGCAGCAGAGTCCTGGCTCCATGTCTGGGCCAGGGAAAACTGCTGGGTTTTAAACAGTTTAAAGTGTCACTGACTCACAGAGGTCCAAGCTCCCTATTCCTGCAAAATTTAAATTTTTAGCAGGAAAAATAAATTTTTTTATTTTCTCTGCGTTTTTAGAAATACTCCAAAGGGCCAAGGGAAATTTACTTTATGCGAGTGGCCTTAAATACTGAGAGGAGAATTATACTACATTTCCTCAAATGCAATAAATATTAAAAATATTTAAATATTTAAAAAATCTTCTAAATTAAAATACATTTTAAAATTATCTTTAAAATATAAAAATAGGAAGGAGCCTCTAAGCACAGCTTGAACTGAGATGGTTTTGTGATGTTTCCCAGCTCAGATCATCCAGGAATTCCTTCATTTCCCTTTAAAACTGATCCAGCTGAAGCAGCAAGCTCTTGTCTGTCCTGTCCTAGGCAGAGATGCTGAAAGGAGTGTGAGTCCTTTAAATGAGAATTAAAGAAATCCCCAAAGATTTTAAAGAAATCAAATGTCTCTTGCTGGGCTCTCAGCTGGGTTCTTTGAGGATGTGATGACATTTCCTGCTCCTTTTCCCTCCCTCATTCATTCCTTTTCCCTCCTCTGCTCATTCCCTTTGGGAATGATGTTCCTGCAGCAGCTTCTCTCCCTCAGGGAAAAGGAGTTCCTGAATTGCTGTTTTCTGCTCCTGCAGAAAATCTCTGAGGAATTCTGTGTGTGTTACCTGCACAATAAACACATTCTGTGTTACCTGCACAACAAACATCTCCCATGCAAGGCTCCTTCCCAATTTCCCACACCTGCCAGGCTGGAATCACTCTGAAAATGAAAGAATCTGCGGGTTCATGAAGAAAACAGAATGTCAGAGCACCCTGGGACTGCCCTTCATAGTTGTTAAGAGCATCCCCAGTTAAAATTTTTATACACATGGATATAAAACTGCAGAGAAACTTTTGCTTTGGACCAAAACTCAGCGCTTAAGTGGAAAAAAAAAATAATCTCAAGGAAGAAAAATAAGTTCCTGACCTCTAAATATTTTAGAGATTTAATTTTTATTTTATTAATTTCAATAATTTTAAATATTTAAATTTTTTTAATCAGATTTTTGGGCCGAGGAGGTTGCTCAGCTTTGTACATGCTCAGATCCATCCCCTTCCCAGGGAGCAGCTCTGGGAGAGCATCAACATTTTTATTTTCCCTACAGGATCTGGGCTTTGTTCTGGTGTCAGGGGACCACCACAAGGAAGGGGAAGGCTCAGATCCAGGTGCTGGCAATTGTTGGGCTGTTTCCTATGACTGGAATTAAAACCATGTCAGGAGGAACAAGAATTGGCTCAGGACTGAGAGGAAGAAGCTGATGGAATCACAGGAGAAACCCCATTGTCTACAGCTCCACATTTTGGGGGGGTTTAATTTAATAAATTCAACCCTGGATAAAAGTGAAAAATGCACCTTATGGCATCCAAAGGAAATTACTGAAATTTGTCCCATTTTTTGACATTTCCTCAAATACTTCAGTGCCAGGGTTAAGAGAGTAAAGCCTTTTTAGGCCCAAGAATGCCAAGATAAGTTGCTCTATCTTAGGCATTGACTAAAACATGGGTATATAAGGAATTAAGGGAAAAAAAGAAGAGACAGGGGAAGGGAATGACTAAGAATACCTCCTGATATTTCTCCTTTATTTCCATAAGGGGTAATAACTCATGAGCAATCCGGCAGAGGGCACTTTCTTTAAATAGAACATTCTGATTCACAAGCAGAGAAAGGAAATAAATATTTTCCTTTCGTCTTCGAGAGCCATCCCTGAATACCAGCTCCTGAAGCAATATTTTATCAGCCACACGTTCAAAAAGGAGAAAGGAGAAAAAAAAATCCCATGAACAGCTCAGTGGTGACCACAGTGGTTTGAAAAAGAGCTTTTTTTTTTTCATTGTCAAAAGCCCTGCAGAAGTCAGGGCACTGCTTCTTCCTCTGGAATTTTAACCTGCAGAGAAACCCAACCTGGGTTTTGTTCTCTCCCAGCAGAGCCTGGCTGCTGGAGCCTGGAACACAGAGGGATTTTTGTAAAGGAAATGATCAATGAGGGAAATCATAAATATACATGGGCTCTGAAGGAGGCAGCTCTGGGGACTCTCTCAGGAGCAGTTTGGAAGGTGGGAGCGAGGCAAAAGAACTCGTTTTGGAGTTTTCAGGCTGCACTCAGTTGTTTTTTTGGGAATCAGCCCCATGTTCTTCACTGCTCAGAGATGTTCTTGTGGGATTGGGGCACTGAGGGCTCCAGGGATGTGCTCAGGGTCATCAAACCCTGCACTAAACCCCACCTGAGCTCCTGGTCAATCCTAAAGTCTGAAAGTTCTACATTAAATCTCTTTACCTCAATCTCTGCAATGCAAGAAGCACCAACAGCGAATTTTCCCAAGTAAAATGTTGTGTTAATTGCTTTTAAAGAGTGGGAAAATCACATTCTCTGCATAATTTGGCACCATCCTCCTCTTCCCGTGGCAAATACAGAGCAGCACCACAGATCTGGAGAGCTGGAAAATGGAGCAAGACTAACTTTGTTTGGAATTTAGGACTTCACACATTTTGGCACTTCAGTTGCTTCTTGTTTGGCTCTGGAAATGCCGGGGAGTTTTGTTGTATTTAGGGATGGAAATGAAGGGTTGGGTCTATTGCTTTTTCTGAAGGAGTGGGACATGGGTGGACTTGGTTCTTCACTTGCTAACACAGCTCTTAATTATCCACCCATTCCTCTTTCTGTGTGTTCATTATTCCTCTTTCTGTGTGTTCATTTTTCCTTTTTCTGTGTGTTCATTATCCCTTTTTCCGTGTTTTCCAGCCCAGCAAAGGGCTGGGACCTGTGCAAAGCAGTTCTGAGAGAGCTCAGCTCTGCAGAACAAGGGCTGCTTGTCCAGGGAAGGTGTGGAGCTGGGTTTGAGTCATTTTTAGAAACATGAATGGAAGAGCCAGGGCTGCAGGAGGGGGGCCTGGGGTCAGGCAAGGTGGGGATTGGGGTGGGAGGAACATTTCCAGAGCATGGGGGTGTCTTTGGAAGAGTTATTCCCAGTCATGGGCTCTCTTTCTCTACTTGTCACCGAGGCCCAGCTGCTCTGTGAGGCATCCCTGTAAAATCTCCACCTTGGCTGGGTTGTTCAGCTCTCCTGATTTCCTGGGTCTCTCTGTCCTCAAAGCAAACAGACAAGAAAATCATGGAATCCTAGGAAGGGTTGGAAGGGACATTAAAGCCCATCCAGTGCCACCCCTGCCATGGGCAGGGACACTTTCCATAGCCCAGGCTGCTCCAAGCCCTGTCCAGCCTGGCCTTGGACACTTCCAGGGATCCAGGGGCAGCCACAGCTGCTCTGGGCACCTCACAGGGAGGATTTTTTCCTAATCTCTTATCTAACCCTACCCTCTTTCAGTTTGAAGCCATTTCCCCTTGTCCTGGCACTCCAAGCCCTTGTAAATAATTTTTCTCCATCTTTTTTGTTAGCTCCCTCCAGGGTGCTGGAAAGCCACAGTTAGGCCACTCTCTGTTCTCCAGGCTGGACAATTCCAGCTCTCTCTCAGCAGATCCCAGGTCTGCTCCATCCCTCTGCTCATCCTGGAGCCTCCTGTGGACTCTCTCCAGCAGCTCCGTGCCCGTCCTGTGCTGGATCCCAGGGCTGGAGGCAGGGGGGGTCTCTGGAGCTGGAATTGGGTTCCAGAGAGGTGACAGTGGCTGTGACCCTGCAGTGCTGGGGATGTGCAGGTTCCATAAAGGACAGGCATCTCTCAGGGGACTCATCAGAAGCTCAGACTGGAGGGTGGCTCGTCACAACTCGCCATCACTTACTCTGCTTGCCCAGAGAGACGCAAAAAGCTATTAAAGAAAATAGAGATTTTTCCACTGAGGAGTGTTCTCACCCAGTGTCCTGCTCCTGCACTCTCCTTGGTTGGGTTTATTTTGGCTGCTCTTGGCCACGTGTTGCTGGGGGAAATAAATCCCTGCATGTCCTGGAAGCGATGCCTGGACCCTGAGCGGTGCAGCCCTGACCCTTTCAGAGCCACCTCTGTGTTTGGTGTATTTTATTTTACAGCCTGTCTGGGCCAGGTTCAGCCCCTCCGTGCCCATGCAGCACTGAGACTTTTCCCTCAGCACACACAGGAGGTTCTTTCCTCCCTTTGGCTCTGAGCAGGCAGCTGTGAGCTCCTTCCCTTTCGGAGAGCACCCTGCTTTAATCGTACATCTCATTGTGCCATCCCTGCTCAATCCTGTTCAAAAATACCTACATCTCACCCTTGTCCCCCACCTCCCTTTTCCCATTTAGATCTCCCTGAAGCCCATTCTCCCTTATCAGCACAGTAATTTTGTGAGCAGAGCTTGGATTTCTGCCGTTTAGGCCCCGGCCATTGTCTGTCGCAGCTGCAGTCAAGATAAACCCTCACCCAGAACAAAGTTGGAATGACCTTTTACAAGCAGAATCTGCCTTGTTTCCCTCCAGACTAATTTATCAGCCTTCATTTCAGCCTAGTCTCTCAGCAGAGGCCTGAAAGAACATTACAGAGAGCATGAATGAACAGGGGGATTAAGATGCTTGGCTAGTCCCTCTTTTTCATCAGACACCTTCTGGATTTGCTGGGATGTAAGCTGTAAATGACCGTAAGTGGTGAACTGCCTTAAACTTGGAGCAAGGGGAAGGGAAGGGGAGGAGGGGGAGCCACCACAGCCAAATGTTTGGAAAAGAAGAGTGATGTGAGGAGCTGGATAAACCTCCTGCCTCAGAGGCAGGGAGTAGAGCAGTGTCCCCAGTCCTTGCCAAGGGTTCTGTGTCTGTCCTCAAGCAGGGCAGGGAAGGGGACAGGCTCAGTTCCTTCAGAACTGTTAACAAGGCAAATTTAAACCCAATTTATTGATTCGAAGCAGGTTTTAAAAACTGGGTTACATCCAAAGTGTTTTGGTGCAGCAGAGCAGCAAAACTTTTTTGTGAGTGGGATTTTAACACTGCAGGAGGGGAAATTTTTTGAATTGAACTTGACAGGTGTCAAAGATCCCAACAGGAAACCCATGATTCTCCTGTAGCTGACAACAGCCATAGTGTAAAGGAATTGCTGTGAGGAGAGGAATAAATATTTGTCTCTTGAAGGAGGGGAGAGTTGTCAGCTGTATTTGGGGTGAATTTCCTGTCTGTACCACACAGGCAGCTTTAGTGGGACTGGATAATTCCACCCCTAAACGCCATAAAACATCGGGTTCTGTTTTCCTGCTTACACCTTTTAGCTTCCTTCATCTTTTATGTAACGAAGGAAAAGGTTATTTGACAACTTGGAAACTTTGCTGCTAAATCACATCCTGCTCAGCTCAGTGGGGGAAATCCTTATCCATCAAACTTGGGTCACTGTGTTTCACTCCTTGGAGTGGCTAAAAACTTTTTCCAGGGGGAGAATTCAGTTCAGCCCCAGGGATTTTGGTTATTGCTGGGGCTGTGGTGGTGCCTTGTGTCCTCTGGCAGGGTGGGAGTCCTGCTGGAACTGCTGGGCCCAGCCAGGGAGCAGAAACATCCTCATCTAAAACTTGCATCTCTAGCATTTTATTGGGATTTTTGGTATATCAGAACATTCTGGAGTGTTTCAGCTTGTGCTGGAAAACAAGGAAGGTGGAGCTGCAGGTGGGGTGTGGCAGCAGTGTGTGAATATATGCTGTGGGAGCAGCTTGTGAAAGGGGTTTGAAATGGGTTTTGCACTGCCAGGTGATGCTGAACATCAGCCACAGGGTGTTCAGGAATGGGTGCAGGTAAAAGATCAACGTGTGAGAATGATTTGAAGATTTTAAGCTATTTTAAGGAGTTATACCTGTATAGTATAAAACCCTATATAACAAAACAATATACCTAATTTTTAGGTGTTTTAAGGAGTTTACCCCACTCACTGACAGCATCTGGGTCTGTGGGACCATACACACCAATAAATCCTACTGCAGTAATTGGTATTTCCCTTTCTGAGCAATAACCTCCCCCAGTGCAGTGCCCTGTGAACATAACAGAAGTATCCAGACTTCTCTAAACCTTTGCAAGACTTGTGATTTAATTTAGGCATTTGGGTGAAAGTTCAGCCTGTGATTTCTTTCTCTCTCCTGTGTCCTGCCCCATATTTGTGCCTTTGCAGCCTTTAGCCAGTAAATATGGAAGGTGTAGGATTTTTAGAGTTAAAATTTAAAAAAAGAATCTAAAACAAAAAAAAGATAAATTTTTTTTTGGTGGTTGTGTTTAATCCCTTTTTTACCTTAACAATTCAAAAGTGCTGCAACCAAGCACTTTTGTAACTTGCACCCAGTTTACTCACGCTGAAACCAAAAGTGAGGGCAGCTCATCTCTTAAACACCAACTGAACCATTGTCCCAAACTTGGATTTATGGACACTCCCACCCTCAGAAGCGAAGGATCTTTTGCTATTCCTAAGTGGTTTTGTCATCTCCAAAACGAATTTCAGCAGCAGGGCAGGGAGATGGAGATGGTGCCTTTCTGGAGAGCTGTGGAGGCAAAATGCAGATGCTTCAGCCAGGACAGATAATTTTTGGCTCTTTCCCAGTTTCATGGGAAATGGACAGAAAGAAGCTTAATTTCTTCTAGTCCCCTGCAGCTGTGCTTGGGGTTTTATAAGCATAGAAGGTGATTTAAGGGAAAAAAAGAAAAAAAGGCAGGAAGTTCAGCTCCTTGTTGAGCTGTCTGTGCTCTTTGGAGCAGAAATTGGGGTTTGCTGCTGAGGGGAGGAGGAGCACTACTCACCTGAAAGTTCAGCATCAGGGATGGTGCCCAAAATGTTCAGTAGCCCTGCAAAACTCAGTGAATGGGCCAAAAAATTATCAGGTTAACTTCCATTCAAATAAACACCAGGTCATTTAATTTAGAATATGCAGGGAAGAATAATCCAAGTTGTGTCCAATCTTCAAACTGGGATTGTTGTCTAAGAACAAACAGGATCCTTGTACAGGAGCATTTGATGAAACTACTGGGGAAAGTGTTTAAATTAAATACAAGCAAGTTCTGCTTTTTGTAGTGAAAGGTGAATTCCAGAACACAGGAGATCAGGAGGTTCAGACAGGATGGGTTGGTGTGAATAAAATAAACTCATACATTCATCCCCACAGGGATGTTCTGCCTGATGTTCCTTTCCTGATGGCTCTGGGCACTGGGGGGGTGTGAGGTGAACACAGTGGAACTGGGCCAGGCTCTCCCAGACTCCCCAAATCCCATCTCCAGCTTTTATTGTCACTGATGTTGTCCTAAGGGCAGGCAAAGACCAACCTGGAAAACATCCTTTGGGAGAGAGGGGCATTGAAGGCAAAAATCCCCCGAGCAAGGAGGAATGAAATGTTGCTGGGTGATTAGCAATGAGCCCAAGGGAGGAGCTGTGGGGTCAGGGGGATAAACCAGGGAATACCTGGAGATTTCCCGGGGTGAGGGGGGATACCCAGCCCTGGGAGGATCAGCCCACAGGGAGATGTGAGGCTCCCAGTGCATCCCCATCCCCTGCACTGGTGTCTCTGGTCCAAATCCCATTTTCAACCCTTCAATATTTTTGTGGATTTTAGATCCAAGCCAATGCTCTCAGTGTAAATTCTCATCTCGCCTGTGATTTGTTACAAGGGTTTGTAGCTCCTGCTGGAAATTTCAGATTTAGGAATTTGAGCCAAAGCGACTCCTTTCTCTGTCTTTTCCTGTTTTCCAAAGTCACCTCATTTTGTAAAGGGTGTGTGTGTGTGTGTGTGTGTGAAATAAATCGGTGTAAATTTACTGCTCACTATAAATTGTAATTGGCAAGAGTCGAGATATAGCAAATCCAGAATGGGAATGATAAAATACTGATACTGTATCCTTTAATTTATTACCTGTATTATCCACACTCTGTGTTTTCCACTCAGTTCTCTCTCCTTCACGAGTTGTGTTTTCACTAGACTGGCATTTTCCTCCTCTGATGAATTAACTGTCAATTGAAGTTAGTGAGATAAATCAAAACAAATGGACACAGTGTTCCATATTGACTTTCTCACTGCCTGATTCCCAGCCCCACTTTCTGAGCACTGGGCTGTTGTTATGCTCACTTGCTTCTAAGCAAATGTACAAGAAAAGGAGGAATTGAGGGAGGTGGGTGTTTAATAGCCAGTAATTACATTTTTCCCTGTCTTTGTTTTATCTGGGATCTTGTCAATGATGAGACCTGGGCCATTTACCCAGAAAGAAGGCACTTGGCATGGTGGGAGAGAGGGAAATGTTAAATGGATTTCAGGAAGCAAACATGGAAGTTCAGGTCTTCTAAAATGTGATCTTAATCTACATAAGGAAGGAGTTTTTGGGATAACCATAAGAGTTTAGACGAAGTGTGGACACTTTTTATCAGCAGGGGTGATGTACAGGATCACTGTAAGAGAGACAAGGCTCCCGTCTGAATCCAGAAAGGTTTATTAACATTTGCTGTGGTAATTCTGGGTGTAAAATGTTGTTGGGTAAGGGACTCCAAGATGTTGAAGCCTTGGCTTTATCCCAAAAGTGGCAGAACAGTTTCTGGCTGGTTTGTTCTATTTGTGCAAATGTGATGAGATCAGGCACCCAAATGACTGGGCTCATGTTCCTGATCAGACCTAAAGTTTTATACCTATAAATATATATTTATGTATAAAGTAATCAGTGGAATAGGTCTGTAAGGTGGATCAAGGCTTCTCTGTTGCAGACGTGGCAAAACTCTCTGTGGCAAGAAATTGATAAAATTTTTTCGTAAAAAATTTTGATAAAATCTTTTGCTAAGAAAACTGCGTGACAAAAAATCGATTGATTCTTTTTAAAGAACGAGAACACAAATGCGTGGCCCTGTCTCCAGCAGTGCAATCTGTGTGTGGATCAAACCCCAGCCACACCTCTGGCTGAGCTGGCTCCTCTGCCAGCGTTCAGTGCTCAGAACAAGCACACGCCTGTCACTGAGCAAGTGTGGAAATTCTTTTGTTATTTGTTTACTTCTACCTTAAACATCTGTGCCTTAACACTCAGCTTTGAAAAGACCTGGAGATCAAGCAGGTTTTTCTTTCAGGGCTCTCACCCCCATCCTGGGTTGTGTCTTCCTGAGTAACCTTCAGCAAACAAATTTAACACCTTCTCACCTGGAAGGGATCTCCTGCATTTTAATTCAAGAAGTAAAAGGTTAAAAAAAAAAAAAATAAATGTCTGTGCAGAGGAATGGATGGTGGAAAGGGGTAAAGCCTCTCAGCAGTAGGTTAATTGGAGAGTGGAATACCAGTGTAGATGGGAGCACATAGTTTCCTTGGACAATGTGCTAAAGAACTGGGAGCTGGGAAGGACCAGCTGGGATTGTTAGTGAATTAGCCGAAGTCAGAAACTGCTGAATGGAGCAAAGAAGTAAAGGGGAAATGAAGGTTAGGGTATAATTCAGTCTAAATTAGGTGGGCCATTCACAATGCATAAAAGGGCTCTGAGCTTCCTTTCTTGGGGAAAATGGGGAGGAAAGCTCACTTTTATTTGGATGTGTGTTGAGTGGTTGATTTTAAGAATGTGCATACCTAGAGCTACTTTTTGGGAGTGCATTATCCCACATGAGTTTGGAGGAAGCATTGAAAATGCCATGAGCCTGAAAGACAACAGATTTAGCCAGAAAGCCTCGGGACCCTTATGCTGCAGGAGCATTTAATTTAATCTCTGATTTCTCTGAAATCCTCCTCATTCCTTCCTTCTACCTCTGCTTGCTCGTTACTCCCAGTGAGCACTGTACCTGATCCCCTCGGGATCCCAGGAGCTTGGAAGCCACCCTGGCTCTGGCCTTCTTCTTTGTGCTATTTGTGATTTATTGCAAATAATAAGCGCTCCTGTGCTTTTAATCATGGCTAAGTTTTGTTTCTGACTTGTTCTCCCATGGAAAGGGATGTGGCAGGCAGCACGTGGTCTTAGAGACTGTGTTTGTTCCACACAAACCTAGGGAAAAAAAGGGAATTGCATGAATTTAATACACAAATAGTTAAATTGGAATGGCTCCATGGAGCAGAAGGCCTTGAGCTTTCCAGTGTCTGTCTGGGGTGCATTGAGTTCTAATTTAGAAGAGTTTTGCTGCATCCCTTTGGGTGTTGTCTCTGTAGACCTTCAAATCCATTTGCCCCGAATTTGCTTAGAATCCCTCAGAAGTGCATCATCCATCTGATGACAAAAAATCGAATTTTTTTTCAATTTTTTAGGTATTTCAGGACTTACAGCCTTTCTCTGATCTGAGTGTTGTCTGTGAGTGCAAAGTGATTTTAACTTGGATTTAAGTGATGTGGTTATGGCTGAGCAGAGCCTGCCAATGGTCTGGGCCCTTCATCTCCATTGAGAGAAAATCCAAATTTTTTGCTTTAGAACCCTGGAGGATGCTCTGTGTTTTCTGAGCCAACTTTTAGAGCTGTTGTGCTGCATCACCAATAATATAAAGTCTATCTGACTGTGGTTTTCTCAGGCATAAAATGCTTAATAAGGAATAGAGAGCACTGATTTTATCAGGGTGTAATTCCAGAAGTGCTGGGGCTGGAGGTGGGACTTTTTTCCCCTCGTGCTGTACCTGCCAGAGCCTGGACTCGTTTCTGTGTTCACTCCAAAGGCTTATGTCAAGCCCAGTCAATGTAAATGAGATTCAGAACTGGAGCAGCAATAAGTGTTCAATCAAAGTATTTGATAAATCACTTAAACAATCTCGCAGATTGCAAATTCTGTAAATGCAAGTTCTGCACTTATTCAAAACTAGTGAATGTGACAGGGCTAAGAGACAGCAAAGTCAAAACAGCAGGAAGAAAAACTCCAATTCTTTGATGAGATTAAAATACCAGCAATTGCAGTGGCAGGCAGGTAGGGCTGTGCTGCTCGTGGAGCCCCTGCTCCAGCTTTCCCAAGGAGAATTTACAGATGGGATAAAGAAGAGAAGGCTGATTTGATGATTGCAGCATAATTTTACCTTTACTTCAGGGTTTGTGTGTTTTCCTTAACGTCTCGAATGGCACAATTTAGCTGGTCAGGAAAGTTTTCTCTCTTATTAAATGGAATGACATGTGACTGTGAAAGTAGGAGAAGGGAAATCTCAACAAAGCCCAGATTGCTCTGAATGCTCAACAATTTTTCTTCGGTTACTCAGACAGGAGCATGAGCTTCCTCAGGTGGAATTTATTGTGGTGAGTGTCTCCACAGAAAAGCTGAAAACAAAGTGTTGAAACAAACTCTTGGAGTTGGCTTTCCCCTGGTTTATCACCCACTGCATCCATGAGGATTAAATACCAAACAGGTATTTAATGATTTTTTTTTTTTGCTATGATTTTTAATGTGTCAAAGAAAGATGGAAGAAATTAAAGCTTTTTTTTTTTTTTAGTAGCTTCCAAAATTAAACCTTGTGTTTTGTCTGTTGAACTTTTTCCTGGTTATTAAGGGAGAAAGTTCAGGAGATTTTGCTGGGAGAGGAATAACTCATTGTCAGCACCAACATGAAGCATGATTTGAAATAAGTTTTCATGGTTACTGGAAGAAAGAGGGGAAATGGGATGATTTTTGGCTGTAGCCAGTGTTGAAGTTCAGCATTTTAGTTTTAAAAAGCCATGGTTGGTTTTGTGTGAGCAGTTCAGTGTTCCCTCATCATCTTTGTCCTTGTTCACAATGTCAGGGGGGTTTTAATGAGGATCCAGGTGCCAAATTTTGTGTATTGTATATTTTGCTTGCTCCCACCATTACTGTATTCCCAATCCTCAGAAACTGAGGGGTTTGATCACTTTTAGCTGAAATCACAGCAGAAACCTGAAATTTGGGCTGGTCTCCTCTCAGGCATTTATTCCCAAGTGTAGGAGCAAGGGACTGATCCCTTTGTCTCCTTTTCTCCACCTGTTTTACTGCAAATGGGAAATGGCTTTAATTGGTGCTGAAAACAAGAATTCTGACAGCTCAGACATCTATTTTCAGGCAGCACAAGGCCTTGTTCAGGGAAGTTTTTAAGGACTTTGGGAATGTTGAAGGAAAATTATGTAGGAGCTGCAGTGTATAGGAGTTACATGGGTAATGTGTTGTCCAGCTGTGAACTTGGACAGATTTTCATGATCCTGATTTAAATCCATAAATATCTGCATAAACAGACACACAGACCTAAACTTCCAACCCAAAAAGCCTAAATGGTTCCTAGGGGCCTTTGCATCCCTTCTGTGTGACCTCCTGTCCTCTGGGAATGCTTCAGGCAGTTCTCTAAGTTAAGCAAGTTTTAGAAGCTACTCAAATACAAATTATTTTTTATAAATTAGGAAAGATTTGTGTCCATTCAGTAGCTACCGAAAAAAAAAAATTACTGAAACCGCACTAAAATCCACTTCACACATGGGTATAATAGTCAAAAAAACTTTTCCTTTCACTTGAAACTAATCCTTTCACTTGAAACTTATTTTCTGCCCTCAAAAAGGTAATTTTAAAGCTTTACTAGCAGCACTTCTTTCTCATATAAAATATTTACGTTCAACACACTGAGCACATATTAATTAACGGGAACGAGCAATTACGAGGATTCATCTGAAGCGGTACACGGCGTGTACGAGGCAGAGTTATTTTAAAAACTTGATTTTCTTGCTGGCAGTGCCTTTATTTTGTGCTGTGGCCACGGCTGTGCTGGGCTCTGGAGGGGCTGAGCTCTGGGGGTGTGTGTGAGCGTGTGTGTGCGTGCGGCTGTTGTTCCTTTCTTCTCCAAATGCTTCACCACAGTAGGCGAAATGGATGAAACACAGAAAAAGAGAGACAATAAATAGTTTCCTAACCTGGCTTGGATAATGGAGAAAGTTCGTTAGATTTATTAATCCTCATTTTCCTTTGGACTGTCAGGCTTGGAGTGACAGTAAAAAAGCTTGTGACGACTTTGGCTAATTTGCACTCCATTCACTTTCTCATGAAAACCCATCAGGATGACTGAAGAACTGCTCTGCAATTGACCTTATTCAATGGCAGAGTGATATACTGGGAAACAGGCCAGTTTTTACAATGCCCAAAAGAGCAAATTGGACGGAATCTTTGTTCCTCTCTTTTTTCCCCTTTCCTTTTTATGCCAGTCTTGCTCTAGTTAAGCTCTCTCATTTGTTCCAGCAGTAGCTCTAGGGCTCAGGTCACCCTCTGGGGCTGCCATTGCAGGTGATCACTGGGCCACTTGTCTTGGATGCAAAGAGGAGGGAGAAAGGGGAAGGCTGGAAGAGTCTGCTCAGAGAAAAAGTCTGAGACCTCATTCTCAGCCAGATGTTGGGGGACAGGGCATTGCTTTTGCCTCTGCACCCAGAAATCCCAAACAGGTTGTGTGAACCTAAGCCAGGAGCAGGATTTTTGTGATGCTCTTTGGGTGAGGGATTAAAGCTGGTGGTGGTCAGGGCAGAGGGGGGACAGGGAGCAGATTCTGTGCTCATCAGTGAGACTTTTCTGTGTTCCTTTTATATTCACACACAGCAGACCCAGGATTTTCACTCTGGGAAAATGAGACAGGGTTGGAGTGGCCAGAGGCTGGTGGGGAGAGATCCCACACAGGGGGTAGGGACAACTGTCCCCTCAAACCAACATTTAATGTTTTATGCAAAAGAGACCAGCCCTGAATGAGGGTCTGAGTGGGATTAGCACATGAACAGTCCATGGGCTGGCAGATATCGAATTTATCTGGGGCACTGCAGAGAGGCAAAACAATTTGAATTTGAGTCTGAGAACAGGCTGGTTTGGGTGGATTCTCTCTCTCTCCTTGTGGGTGAAATTTCTGAAAGTGTAGCTTTGTTTCCAGGTTTCATCAAAAGTGGGGTATGTAAAGATTTCTGACCAGGAGGATTATAGTGATGTTTTTAATAACAGCAATTCCAAACTGTACCCTAGGTCCTGTCTTTACTGAGGTACCAAACGTGCTATAATTCCCTGCCAGAGCAGCTGTGGTGGTTCCCCTGCTCCTGGCACCTCACACAGTGGGTACTGTACTTCACAGAGGGCACTGTGAAGCTTTCAGGTGGCTTTTGAGCACTTTGGGGACCTTTCTGAGCCAGCAGCTTTGATCTTTCTCTGCAAAGGGCAGGACCTAAGAGTTCCTGGTTCAGGATTATTCAGGTGCACCTTGAAGGACCAGCAGCAGCAAACCCACAACCTGTGCCCCACGTGCTGGAAAGGGAAATGTGGCTCATTTTGTGTCCCAGAGCTTCATCCCTGCAGTTCCCAGCTCAGCAAACCAGCAGCAGGGACCCACAGCCAGTCCTGGAGCAGGGTGGGAAAGACCCAGAATGGTTGGAAGGGACCTTAAAACTCATCTCCTTCCACCCCTGCCATGGCAGGGACACCTTCCACTATCCCAGGTTGCTCCAAGCCCTGTCCAACCTGGCCTTGGACACTTCCAGGGATGGGGCAGCCACCACCTCCCTGTTCCAGCACCTCACCACCCTCACAGGGAAGATTTTCTTCCTCATCTCTAATCCAAACTCACTCTCTGTCAGTTTGAAGCCATCCCCCCTTGTCCTGTCACTACATGTTCTTGTAAAAAGTTTCTCTCCATCTTTTTCTGGGTTACTTCAAGAACTGGATCCTCAAGGATTGCAGTCACTTGTTATTGTTCTTCTTTCTGAATTTTCTATTTTACAGCAAATTTTTTCAGTTTAATACAAGTAAAGAGAACCTGGTGGCTTCATTAAACCTGAACCACCCAGCAAGGAACATGTTATTGTTCTACAACTTCACCAACTGATTAAGCTCACTTTGGGCCTCTGCTTCTGAAGGGACAAGGTGGCTTTTTAAAAAGTCAGCTAAGAACCACACCAAACTTTCAACTTTCCTGAAACTTCTCTAGTTTATCAGTGTGCAAACTCTTTTCTGACCAGCATCACTTCTTCAGACTTATTCACATGAGAAAACGAGAGATATCTAACTGCAAGAACAGGATTTAGGAGACTTTTTTCTCTCCAAAATGCTACAAATCCATCCCACCCCTGCATCCACAAGGTCTGGATCTCAGGGTTGTTTCAGCACAGGGTTTTGGGCTCCTGCAGGGAAGTTGTAACCTCTGTGTGTTCAGGTTTTGGAGTTAAACCAATGGGGTGGAGACTGAGTAATGAGGGGAAGCAGAGGGGAAAGTGATTCTAATGGCATTTTTGGGGCAAATGATCACATGACAAAGGGTTACATTGGCACAGCGGGTCTGGCTGTGCAGGATAAACCTGGAGAGGTGCGAGATGCTCCCTGAAATGTCCCTGTCACTGTGAGGGGACACTGTCCTGCCATGGAAATGTCATGGAAGTGTCTCTGCCCCACTGCAGATCTCTGGCCCTGGGTGGGGTGACTTCCGCCCCTCGCTGTGCAGTCACTGGCATCCTTCTGCTCCTCTCTGTCATCTCCTTGCCCTCCTCCTTCTGGTGCCCTCAGGTCTTCCAATTTCCCCTTCTCTCTCTATCAAATTCTGCCCATGTCCGCACCCTCATTAATCAATGTCAAGTCACAGAGTGTACAACAAGGGCTGTATTCTTCCACTGCCCCCTCAGCCCTCATACATCCCATTGTTCCAAAAAACTGATTCAGATGGCAAGAAAACAGCCGATGCAGCACATAAAAGAGATGAGACAGAAATGAAAAGAATCAAGGAGGGGAAAAAAAAAAAAAAAAAAAAGAGGAGGCATTTTTTTCCCCTGAAACACTCGAATAAATACTCAGCAATGATAATTTAAATTATTCATACATTTATGAAAACATCCATTGAAAAGTGAAGTGTATGATGCTCTTTGTCTACTTTACTTGTCTCTTGTTTGTGATTAACCTTTACTGTAACTTGGGCTGGCAGTGCCACGATCACAAAGACCAGACTTTTCCTTCCATGGGAAAAAATGTTTCATCGGGTCCAAATGAAAAATTAAGTGGAGGTATTTAGTGCTGATGTGGCAATTTGGTGCAAAGCATTCAAGATGCAGAATTATCCGTGTCTATAGCCCAAACACTGCCTAGTAAAAAAAAAAAAAAAATTGCAAACAAGACAAAGCCAGCTTTTAGCAGCGCGTTCCCTCGCAGGGGAGTTTGACATAAATTCTACTTCCAGTCCCATGGCATCCCTCAGGAGCTGGAGAGCTCAACACCACGGAGAGTAAAGGCTTTGCTGCCACAAATAAGGAGAATCTGGATGTGTAAGAACGTGGACAAACACAGACTCAAAAACCAGAAACTAAAGAAGCAGCTCAGTTATTTTAATTACGGCTCCCAAAGTGTGGAAGAGTTCCTAGACCAGCATTAATAATGTCATCAGGAAATGGGAGATATTTGGGACCTGACAGCCTGTGAAAGTCCAGAGGAAATTTATTTTTCCTCTAAGATGTACTTTTTTGTGCTCATATTTTGTGGTTTTTGCTTTAATTAAAAAAGAAAAAAATCACTTTGTGGCAAGATCAGTAGTGGAATATTAAATGCCAATAGTGATAAACAATATGAAATCAGAGAAATAATAATTTGAGAGGTTTTGGAAACTCAGCTCTGTGGGGACTGTATTTTTTGGTGTATCCCTGCCATTCTTCCAGGGTATTTTTTTTGCAGAGACCCAGAGAAACAGTCAAAGCAAAGCTTCTCCTCTAACATTTGTGTCGTGCTTGTAATTCATCAAATTTCGATCCAACTTCCAAACCGGAGCGGTCTGGAGAATGTCAGATAATTTATAGATAATCATCCAAACATTTTTATTCTCAAGTGAACATATTTAGCCCTGCAAATATGCATTTATGCCTTTCCATAACTGGTTGATTACGTGGGAGGGGGAGCCATTGTCTGGCAGTCAAAGCCAAGGGATTTTCGGCAAAGCTCTCCTTGCTCTTCTGTTGACTCTGCAGTTGACTCTGTGTGTGACCTTGGACGTGTCACTTATCCTCTGAATGCTTCACTTCCTTCTGTAAATGGCTATAACAGTTTTGAGCACATGCAGGAAAGTGTGTCTGGAACTTAGGGAAGCGTTTGGAGATTTCACTCCTAAGAGGTGCTGGTGGGTCCTGGCAGCTGAGACAACCAGGGCTCTTCACAGAGGGGTCTGTAAAGCATCTTTGTGCCTCTTTTTAGGGGTTTGATGCATTTTTTCTCATGCCTTTTTCAGTCACTTTCCCACTTTTGGAATTTGTTTG
Source organism: Rhabdornis inornatus (assembly GCA_013397075.1). Classification (NCBI taxonomy): domain Eukaryota; kingdom Metazoa; phylum Chordata; class Aves; order Passeriformes; family Rhabdornithidae; genus Rhabdornis; species Rhabdornis inornatus. The sequence continues at coordinate 47,380 of VWZS01010194.1, read as the reverse complement.
CTAATTTTTTAATAATTTTTCTACCTGGAATTTGTGTCTAAGGTGACTCTCAAAGTTTTTCATTGCATCTATCTTGTCTAGGATTTACTGGGCTTGGTTTTAATGCTGCCTCTGGATTTGTCCTTTGCTGAGGTGAAGTATTTGCCCTTGTTTCAGTAGAAAACATTTTTAGTAAATCCACTATTGGATAAATCTACTATGAGAGGCTGTCAGCCATAGGATAGAGTATTTATATAGAAAGTGTGGTGGAAAACTGTGTATTAAAAGAAGGAAGGAGCTGGAGCAAAAGTCCTAAATCAAACTGCTGGCAATACACTGTCTTGGTGTGTATTTCTTGCTAGGCTGTGATTCCTTCTTCTTGGAAATTATCCAGGATTTCCTGGCTCAGTGATCTGGGATACATTTCAATATACTGGATATATGGAGCAGTGGGCAGACTTCAAACGGGTCTGGGATTTTTTTATTTTTTTTTTTAGGTATGGAGAGACATCCAAAATAGTGGTTCCCTTTCTCAGCTGATTTGCATAAATCCTCCTTTGCTGCTTCCAAGCCTTTCTGGAGTTCCTGAGCGAGCAGGAGGCACCAGATCCCTCCTTCCCTCCCATTCACACAGAGCCCAGATTGGCTTTGGGATTGGCAGAGCCCAGACAGGAATTTCTGCACCTCAGCTCTGCTCACTCCTTTGTTAGTGAATGAAGGAAGGCACGGCCATGCAGAAATCCAGTGACACCTCTTGGGAGCTGTGGAAGGGTCACTCCTGCACATCCACACCCCAAAACCATTCCCAAACTTCTCAGCTTGAGGTTTGGTATGGCGATGGTGAATTTGGGTTGGGTTCTTCCCAGCACAAAGTTCATCCTGTGATTTAATTGTCCATGCCCAGGTAACCCCTGCACCACTCTTTGCTGGGCTTTCTAGAGTGGGGGACTTCAAAACAGATCTATTCTAATATATATATATATAGAATAATTTAAAAATATATAGCTTTGGGAATGGCTGCTCCATCACTCTTTCCCTCCATGGCTGTCCCAGCCCAGCCGTGCCCCCTCTCACAGCCCCCAGCACACTTTGCCCATAGAAGGTTTGGAGATGCCTCGTTGTGCTCTCCCTCCCTCCCACCCTCCCTGCCACCAAGCCTGGGCTCTGGGAAGGTGGCCAAATGCCACTGAGGACACTGGAGCAATAAATCATCCTCCTTCCAACATCTGCAGGCCCCAAAGGCGAGCCCCTGGCCGATGATGATCTCTCCTCCCACCCCCTGCTTTTTATCCTGTCCCTGGCTGACAAAACACCTATTGTCACAGGCTGAGTGAAGAAGAGTCCTTTTTCCCTCACAAAGGCCCTCTGAAGCCAAGTTGTGAGCTGCCAGAGAAGATGCCGAGGGCTCGGCAGGGAGTCTATATCTCACTCTTTTGCTCTGTAGTTCATACTTTTTCTCTCTCACAGGGGTCACCCAAAGCCTTTCACTCCGGCTTCATATTCACATAAAGACATCAAGAAAAAGAAAAACCACACCAGAAAGAATTATTAGGCATGGCTGTCAAATGCTTTATGGGGGTGTGGGGGGTGCAGGGGGGGAAAGAACAGTAACTCTTTATATGCTGGCATTGTTACAGGAGCTAATGTACCACTGGAGTGCCGTGCAGGAAGGCATTACATGCCTCAGGAATTGCAGGGGCATTAGGCTAAAATATTGGATTTCAGCAAAAGGGCATTTGTTTTCACTTCTAGTTTCTTATCTGGGTTTTCTAGATTCCAGGAGGCTCTTTCCTGATCCCGTTCCCTTGAAGAACCTTTGGGTTTTTTGCATGTGAAGAATCATTCCTGGCTGTTATTTGTATGCCAAGTCAACTGCAGGGATTTTAGGATCCAACAGATCAAGCTGCTCCCACTCAATTTTTTTTTTTTTTTTTAAATGTGAAAGTTAAAAAACTACAACACTGTTACCACCAAACCTTGCCCAAAGTATTGCTATTTCCTCATGGAACGGGCAAAGCTGAATTAGTGCAAAGCTGAAGGGACAGAAGAGAAGACACTCCCCAAAACACGGACTCACAATTCCAGAATTGCCCATTCCTGGCAGATTTCAAGCTGGAAAGCCTTCCTGAATCTGCTGCCCATCTCTCTGCACCACTCTCCGAGGGAACTTTGGGAGCTGTGAGCTGAAGGCTCTGCAAACAAATCGCCTGCCCGAGGTTCATCCAGATGCCACGTCCCCCTGTAGGGTTTTAACCCTTTGAAGTTGTGTCCCCTTTTCTCTGCTCGCTGAGAAGAGGGTGAGCAGTGCTGGGCACGGCTTTAAGAAGATCCTGCTGCCTTAGAGAGGAAGATAAATTAAAAACTTCATTTAATCCTTTGGAAGGCTGAGACTGTAAAGTTAACAGTCAAGTAAGCTATTAAAATTTACAGTGCAAGGAAGGCATCAAAACAGAAGGAAAGTGCACATGGATAAAGTTTAAAGCATCCTTATAAAAAGCCGGAAACCTAACACTGCATTCCTACAAATTATTCCCTTAGCAAACATTTTTATTTCCAATTAGTAAAAGAAAAATTGCTAATTTGCTGCAGTTGGACAGGCCTGACGTCTCAATCTGCAAAGTGTCAGTGCTGTGAAAGGAAACGTTTCACACTGTGCTGGAGAGAGAGAGCAGCTCTAAAGAGGGTCAGGGCATCGGGCCCAGAAACCAGATTGACTGGCCATAGTGCTAAATTACTCACACAAGACAGACATTGTCTGCAGTGCCAGCCCCGCTGTACTCACTTTCTCATTCTTTCCCTTTTTTAGTTGGTGCTTGTGGAGGAGGTGAGGGGGTGGCAGGGACGGTGGGAGGGGGGCACGGAAGAGGAAAGGGAGGAGGCCAGAGCTCAGGAGCGGTCTGGGCTCATCCTCTGCTTCCCTTGGAACACACAGAGCCTCTGTGAACCCCCCCAATCCCTCTGGGGTCATCTGGGGAACCCCCTGAGCCCCCCAGCCCCCACTGTGCCACCCAGGTGTGAGGAGCTCGTGCTGGGGATACAGGCTCAGGCTGAGGATGAATCAGGATTCCAGAATGGTTTGGGTTGGAAGGGTCCTTAAAAAGCATCCAGTGCCACCCCTACCATGGCAGGGGCACCTCCCAATGTCCCATGGTGCTCCAAGCCTCATCCAACCTGGCCTTGGACACTGCCAGGGATCCACAGCTTCTCTGGGAATTCCATCCCAGCCCCTCATCACCCTCACAGGGAATAATTCCTCCCTCATACCCCATCTAACCCTACTCCCTGCCATTCCCTGTGTCCTGGCACTCCAGACCCTGTCAATAATCCCTCTCCATCCTCCCTGTGCAGCCCCTCCACATCCTGAAGGCAGCACAGTGTCACCCCCAGGAGCAGCAGTGGCACCCTGTGCTGGCTGCTGTGACAGGCACAGGTTTGTGTGACACCTCTGAGCACCTCAAAGGTTTAACCCTGAGATCTGCAGGATGACAACAAGGTCTGGAAGGCAAAGGAAAAAAATCAGTATTTTTCAGCATTGTTGTTGCTCCCTGTTTGTGACATCTGGGTTCTGTTTATTTCATGGCCTCATCAAGAGCCCTTGAACCCAAGCAGTGTTTTGAGTGGATTGAAATACCTTGACCAGGATGTCTTTGAATTTAACTATTATAATTGTTTTATTAATTAGGTATTAAAAAAACCCCAAACCAACAAGATAAGGATCAAGCTCACAAATAATTACTGCTTTCCCAATTACAGTCCTCTTATCTGCCTGTGACAAAGTTTCTGACACTTTGAGTTCCTCTTGCTCTCACTGTTTGTGTGTCGTGAGGAGTGATGAGCTGGAGGTGGAGCAGGGATATTGAAGATGGGAAGTGCCTGTGAAAGCTTTGGACACTCTTTGATTCCTTGGGATGGGCAGAACTCAGATGGGGAACAGGGATGAGCTTTGCTGGCTTCCTAATGAGCCACTTGCAAATAACATTTAATTTTTGCTGATTCTTCTTGTATTTCAGTGTGCCTGTGGCTTCTCTTTCCTTTCTCCAAGGAATCAGCACCAGGCAAGCACTTCCTTGTGCTGAAAATCTTACAGAATTCCACGTGATTTGTCGGAGGAGCCCAGTGCTGCTGGTTTTGCTGGGAGGAAGCACCTTGGCACAACAACCCCCACAACCCCCTCCCAACCAGACAGCTCCTGGGTTTCTTTCTGCTGATAATCCCACCAGGACCTTTGTTTCCTGATAAAACTGGATTCCACTGGAGAAACCCAAACACATTAGAGGCTCCATTACATCCTCTGCATCCTTCTTAAAGCCTGCCCTGTGCTTCCTGAGCTGTGTTAAACAGAGCAGATGCCTGCTGGGCTCCTCCGTGGCACAGCCACGGCCACTGCTGATAGCTGAGCAGCTGCCCTGATAACACAGTGACATTTCCAACCTGGCCTTATCAAAAACGGGGGAAAGGAGCTTGTCTTGAGTCAGATAACTCCAAGGTACGAGTGGGATGGTTTGTTTTTGTCAGCAGTGAAGATGCTGTCCTAAAGAATCAGCTCCTGGCTTCTTCATTCATGTGAAAACCTCAGCAGGCAGGGATCATGGTCTGATATGGAAACAGTGCTGCTTAGTGTATGTCAAGGAAAGGAGAGAGAAAAAATCGGTTTATTTTGGGCTCCAGGTTTGAATGTTATAGGATGGAAAGCCAAATATGTGTTTCCTTTTCGAGATGGGCCTGTCCCGGTGCTACTGCCAGGGCAGGGAACTCCAGCCTGCCAGTGAGTCCAGGAGTGAGTTCCCTTTGAAGAGCCACATTTGAGTCTCTAGTACAGGAAGAAAAGGAAGCGAGAGAGTGATTCAAACTCGGGGGATGATTTAGGAAGTTTTTGTTGGGGCTGGGTGGGATGATCTGTGAGCCATCGTGCTTGAATGAGTAAGTGACCACAGCTGCCTCCAGTTCATTTTCCCTTTTCTTTGCCTGTTCCGGGGCAAAACTTTGCCCTGTGCATTTTGAAAAAGAGTTTTATGCAGAAACTTGGATGGAAAGCAGCAATAAATATTTTTCCCTTTCTTTTTTTTTTTCTTTTTTTTTTTTTTTTTTTTTTTTTTATCATTTTGCTGCTATCCAAGGAACCAGGAGTAAGGACTGGGCTGAGCTCAGCCTTGTGTGTGCCAGGCTTTGGTGGAGTTTGTGCTGAAGGGAGGGGGACTCGTGGCTCAGGAGTTGTTCAGGATGAAGGAATTTGCTTATTTCTCAATAAAACCCGAGTTTCCTTGAGTCACTTGGTCGTTTTTGGTTTCATGGTCAGGCTCCAGGCAGGAGCTGGGGGTGATGTGGGGATGCAGACCTGGACACAGAGCCATGGCAGGGCCAGGCAGAGCCTGAACACCGCGTTCCTCCTGCATCCCCCTGCTTCTCCCGGGCATCTGTGGGGCTGGAACATGGCCAGGCACTTTCCATAAGCAAACACCTCCACCTGGAGCTGCTGCTCCCTCCACAACGGGCACATTCTGGCAGCCAGTCCCCAATGTCATAACCTCCACCACAGAGGGTCACTTGGAATTTGTTTCCTGCATCTGGAAGCCCAGGATGTGGGCTAGGGATGGAAGTCAGTGCCTTCCATCCTATGAGGTTTCCTCCTTTTTTTTTTTGGTATTTTTTTTTTTTTCCTTTAAGCTAAAAAAATATATTCAGGTTGTCCCCAAATCGTTGCCATAATTACAGCTGTGTGTGGCCACACAGGGATCCTTTGGAAACCAGATGTGCCATTTTCTATCCAGGGCTAGTGGCTGGCCACAGAAAGTGTACAGTACATAGATATATCTTTTCTTTTTTACAGAAAACCCCTGTTTTCTGTAAAAAAGAAAACACTCTTTCAGATGTCCAGAAACACCAAAGCTGATTGCCTTTGATCTGTAGTTTTAAAAAGAATTCGTCCTACTTCCCTGTTGCTTGTGGTTTTTCTCATACTCTTATTTTTCTCAGGGAGATTCCCAGTTTAATAAACCAGCTGTGGTTGCCCTGAGGTGTCACTTTTTGTGAGGATCCACATGTTCCAGCAGCAGGAATGTCCAAGCTCCTTCTCTGGAGCCTCACCTTTGGCAGGCAGTGCAGGTGCTGTCCCTGTGAGGAGCATTGTCCTCACCTGCTCAGCCAGGCTCTGACACTCTCAAAGGGGACATTTAATAAAAAAAGGAAGGGCTTGCAGGGGTTTTATCACTTTTTTTTTCCTGAGCTGATGGCCCAAAATGATGTTCTGATGACCCCAAGGTGTTTGAGAGCTGAGTTTTAAAACTCCTGGCTGCTTGGCCAGGTTTGAGCCTGGCCCATTGCACTCTATATAGCCAACCCTATAAAACAGAAATATTGCTTTAATATCTGCCCTTCCCACTCCTGCCCTGGGCTGTTGGATACTTGCTGGGGTTTCTCTCTGAAGCTGGGCACATTTCAGTGTTTCCCAGATTCCTCCCACTTTCAGAAACTGGGATGGAGCTGGGAAATGTAGGGCCAGGAGCTGGACCCCACTGATTCCTGTGGGTCCATCCCAACCCAGGGAATTCTATGATTTTATGAAATGTGAAATTGTGAATTCTGGCCAGAGCTGCAGCAGTTTTGCTTTACTTCTTTTTTTTTCTCCTTGCTTGTTTGTTTTTAGCCCTGTTCTGGTGGAGGGGACAGTTACACTGCTGCGAGATAAGCGAGGCTTCAAAGTCTGAGTGGATGTGAGTGTAATTCTGAGCTTACCAGGGTCAAAGGTGTTTGCATCTGAGCAGGACTGACAGCCTTGTGGTTAAGATTAGGTCTAAGGAGCTTGAAACTCAGTTTCTAAATGCCAGAGCCTGGGTTATTTGGGCACCTCACTTTCTCATCCCTGTCTGGTCTGTAAAATTGGGATAGAAATCCTTTTTTTCCATGCCCACTGTTTATCTCTTGCATTCACTTATTTCACAAGGTGTCTCAGGTAGAATCATCTTCCTGTTTTACATCTCAGCTGGGCTTTTGTCCTGGTGCTCCTGATAAAAAATTGGTCAGGCACTGCCTGGGAAGTTCAACCACAAGGTTTTCTGCCACAAAGCTTCCCCAGGACTTGGAAATCTCAGATGAGGGCAATAATGGGGAAAGCTGGAGTGTCTCAAATTCAAAGTCAGTGCATTATCAGTGCTGATTTTCATTTTCCCACTGATTTTTTCTTTTTTCTTTTTTCTTTTTTTTCTTTTTTTCTTTTCTCTTTTCTCTTTTCTCTTTTCTCTTTTCTCTTTTCTCTTTTCTCTTTTCTCTTTTCCCTTTCCTTTCCTTTCCTTTCCTTTCCTTTCTTTTTTTTCTTTTTTCTTTTCTCTTTTCTCTTTTCTCTTTTCCCTTTCCTTTCCTTTCCTTTCCTTTCCTTTCCTTTCCTTTCCTTTCCTTTCCTTTCCTTTCCTTTCCTTTCCTTTCCTTTCCTTTCCTTTCCTTTCCTTTCCTTTCCTTCTCAGATTCTCTAAATCTACCTGCTGCAAGAGCAGCACATCAAGAGAATTATCATTTTCTTGTGCTAATTTCTGGCACTTCCCAAAATAAGCATTGCTTGCTGAGGCTGTGCTTGGGTTTGAGCCAAATTTGCTTTTTGGAGCAGACTGAGCCAAAGTGTGCTGTGCTTTGGAGAACCAGTGGAAGGTGCTCCTGGCTTGTCCAGCCACAAAAGGCATTTCTCTAAGGGAATGATCAGATAAAGGTCACCCCGTGGCACCACAAAAAGAGCCTTGTTTGTGAAGCAGCTGCTGATTATCATTGGGGAGTAAATGGCTTTGAATTTTATAGCTCCTGTTATCTGAAACTAATAAAAACACAATGCAGTGACGAGCCGAAGGTCATCTCATCTCATCTCTGCTGAGGTGGGGAGTGCTCAGCAGAGCTCCAGATTATGCACAGGTTTTGTCTGATGCTGTTTGTAAATGCAAGTTTGGGAATGAAGGGTGTAAATCAAGGGTGTCTCCTGTCCTTCCACACTTCAAAGTTTTCATTTCCTATTTTCCCCTCTTGCTTCCCAAGCTCCAGGCTCCAGGAGACAACAGAACCCAGGATATTCCCACCTGGATCTGGTGCCATTTCTGTTCACCCAGCACTGGCATGGTTGTGAGCCACTTCTGGAAAATCGGATTTAATAGAAAATCCATGGAAACAATCCAAAGGTTCACCCACCTTGCAGGGAAGCCGTTGTGCCAAGTGCAACGTAAAGAGACAGCAATAAATCACCCTGCTCTGCACCTCAAATAGATAATCAATTTAATTGAAAGCATCAATAATCATAGTTTGACATTTATTACCCTGTGGATGTTTTATCTTTTAGGCAGGGGACAGCGGGGCAATGATGGATGCCAGTTCTGCCACGGAACACAATTATGTGGTGCAAGGAAAAGGGGTTTTATATTCTGGAAAAAAAAAAAAGAAAAGAAAAGAAAGCCAAGCATTCGAATTCATATTCAAGCAGACTGCAGGAAATCTGTGAGAAATAAGTGCAAGTGACTCTCATCCCTGGAACCTGAATTCTGCCGTTATGGCTTGTGAGATTATGTTGCAAATGCTGCTTGGTGTGTTCTTTTTAATTGATTTAGGACAGAAAATCTACAAGGCCAGGTCTCCCTCTACAGAATATACAGAATATTAGTTTGCTTTTTTTTCACATGTGCACTAGTAAAAACCAAAAGTGAGGCTGGATTGTTCCTTCTTTGGCTGTACCTTGTGGTTTGTGCTCACCTGGTCAGGTCACTGTACATCCTCAAAGGTAGCAAACAGTGTGGAAGTTACACAGATCGTCTGGACAGAGCGAAAAAGGGATGGGAATGTTCCTTTTCTCCTGCAGAAATGTTTCCATACCTGCAGGACAACGTCCAGGGCAGTGCCTGGGTAAAACAAAGCAGTGGAGGCATGTGCTGGGTGGGGAAAGCCCCTGGGTGTGCTCACTCATCCTAGAAGGCTTCCAGGAATGTGACAACCCCAAAGTGTTGAAGTGGAGAGTCACGGAGCAAATTCTTCTAAAAAACCCCAAAAGAATTGCCTGGATTAGTTTGAATCACGTGCTCCTTATGCATCAGTCAAAGCAGGTACTTCACCTTTTTGTTTTTGGTTGTTTTGAGGTTTAAACAGCTCGGCCTTTCAGAGTGAATGAAACCTTTAGCTACTTTCACCTCGCAGTGGCTTCTGCACATGCTGTAAAGTTCTCTTTGCACTTCCCCAATCCCAGGAGGTGCAGGGTGTTGAGGAAGACGAGACCCAAGTTTATGAGAATGTTCAAGTGCTGTTATGTTATTCCCACAAAGCAGCAGCTTCCTCGATGACACATTGAGATTATTTGGCGAGTCAGGATCTCTTAACTGCACTCACATCAGTGATTATTTACTTTGAGCTGGCAGTTACAAAAATGCTTTACTTCATTAAACCCTCTTCAGTGGCTTAAATACATTTTGTTTCCAGCAGCTGGGTACATTATGGACATTTCTTTGTCTATGATCTATTGGTGGTAGTTTGGAAGATGTAAACATTTGTGCTATTTGGCAAGATGGTTGTGGAGCCATCTTATAACCTCAATGTTCCTCTTGGCACGAGATTAAAAACTCCTTGTAATCAATGCTCAGGGCTGGATCTCCCAAGATTTCCCTCAGAACTTACTTGGAGTGTTGGGTAACAATACAGGCTGTGTGTGCTCTTCAAAACCTTTAATGAAAAAAAAAAAAAAAGCCTTTTTCTTTTTCTTCTGGTGCTGTTCTGAAGAAGCCCCAAATGTAGAGCCCAGTTTAACTCCAACAGCAAATAACTGGAGTTACTAAGGATAATTATGGATTTTTTAAAAAAATCTCTTGGCCATTTTGGCACACTTGGGGAAAACCTTGTGCAGAGGTTCCAGGACCAGAATTGATTTATCTCCAGGACAGTGGGTGACACAGAGGAGCTGTTGAGGTGCCTCTGGAAGATTCATCTGTGTTTAGTGTTTCCGTGGTGCTGTTTTGGAAGGGAAAAGCAGCAGGTTTGAGTTTCTGAGGTGGATGTCTCCCACTTCATCTGTCAGGAATACACTGCCTGGAAAGGGGTGGAAGAAGTGCCTGTGGCATCTGCTGTGTAAGGGATCACAATGAGCTGAAATCTCCACATTCCCTCATCTCAGGAGTTCTCAAGAGGCTCAGTGCATCCTTCACTTCTAATCAGGGGGTTCCAGTCACCCAGAAACCCAAGGGGAAAAAAAGCAAAAGCTTATTTCCATTTGGACTCCCTGAATTCCAGTCTCAAGAAAATGCCTTGAAATTGCCACCCACTCTCTGTCTGTCTGATTAAATAAAATATTGACCTTTTCCAAACACAATATTATCATTCCAAGCATAATATTATCCAGTCCTGTCTGAGATTGTTTCTACAGCTCTTAAAAGGGAGCTCACCTGGCAGCCCTATCAATTCAGATAAAACAGCTCTGTGTGCCTTCCCAATAAAAAGCTGATTGTGCTGGTGTCTGAAGCTGGGCCACGGAATAATTCCTGATTAACTTTTCTTTCTAGAGAGCATCATTTGCTCAACATCACTTCTGAATAAAGAGGGGCAAAGTGCTGTTCTGCCCCTCTCTTGCTCTCTTTGCTTGCACAGAGTGGTACTACAGGGAGTTCCTCTCCAAGCTCACTTTACACCTCGGAGTAAATCCTTCCTCCATCTCTGAGCAGCTTCAGGACAAGGGGCAGAGAGTGGCACACACACACAGCAGCAAAGCTGTTTGTTCCTTGTGGTTAACATGGAAAAGAAAAAGCCCAGCACAGGGAATTCCCTCCTGCTTAGAGCCCAGCCTCTTCAGATCTGCAGTTTTATAGGATTTTTGCTAAATTAAATGAGAGTTAAGTGATGCAAAATTCCCTCAAGGCTCCTGTGGGAGGCTCCTGTGGTGGCTGCACTGGCCTCTGTCTTCTTTTCCTTTCAGGGAACTCAGCCTTGTGAAGGAGCCTGGAATATCCACACCTTCCCCCAAAACAAACGAGGCAGCCTCGTGTTTCTCTTCCAGTTCCTGACTCTAATGGGCCATTTTTCTTCCTGCCTCACCCTGCCTGCTGATGACCTTGTCATGTTAAAGTGACACTGAGGTTATCCTGCTGATGGGTATCAAGCTGACATTTCCCATCCTTTCTGTCCGAGTGCCAGGCAGGGATGCATTCCCAGCCAGGCCCTTCCACTCCTGCCTCTCCCAGCTCGGGCAGGGAAGCCAAGCTGCCAAAAGAGACAGCGAATTTCCCATTCCAGACTGGGGGAATTGCTGGGAATGCTGCTCGTTGGGTGATTTCCCTCCAAGTGTGATTAATGACCTCGCCTGCCGTGTCCCAGCGCTCGCTGCTGGTGCTGGGATGGTGAAACAGAGGTGGGAGTTTTGCACCTCCTAATCAGTGCTTTGTCTCAGTCTCTTCTGCCTTCTCTCAGAGCCAGGATTAAAAAATACATGAAGGAAACGAAATTTCTTGTGTTCAGGCTTGGTTGTTTATTAAATCTTATCTAAAGTACAGAGAGTTCAGCAGCACTTCCAGCTACCTGCTAGAAGTGAGCAAAACTGAGACAGATCCAAGGTCTCTTAAAACTAAACAGTCCAATAGGGAATTAACACCTATATTATTTATACTTTTAACCCAATAACTAACTTCCCATGACCCTCAGTGTGACACTGACTGACCAACCAGACACTCCGGCCTGAAACCATGAAGAAGGAAGATGAACACCAAAAGAGACAACACCCAAAATCTTCCATCTTGTCCCATTCCTATTACTGTATTAGAAAAACCTCAAATTTAAAACCCTTCACCGTGTGTAATCACACACTTCTATTTCACTACACACCCATGATTTTAACTTCATCACTCAAATTCTGGAAGCTTCTCCAAGGCCTCAGGTCAAAAGCAGTGTTTTCCTGGGGGTCAGCGCTAGAAAGCACAGAAAGCTCAAAAACCCCAGGTTTGTGGGATCCAGCAGGATGGAACTGGGGAGCAGCTCTAGAGCTGCTGTTTACTGGGGGTTGGAATTCTGTGCAGAAGTGTAGTGAATTGCAAGTTGGTTTTTATGTTTGTGGTTGGACATGTGGGGCACTGGAACACTCTGGGTGAGCCCAGGGAAGTTGTGCAATGCCAGGGCAGAGGCTGGACTTGGCTTCTGAACCTTATTGACCCTTTGGATGTGGTAAAACAATTCATAATTCTTATCAGTCTTTGTAGGCTGTAGGAAGAGGATGAAATGAGGTAATTTTTCTCTGTTCTTTCTCAAATTTTTAGCTGCCTAATGATTGCATTTAAGTAGTGTTGGAGGCTGTCATTCAGCACAGGGTGGTGGGAGAAGCCAGAGACAGCTTCTCTGTGTCTTGACACCTGAAGAAGAAAATATTTTCCCTTGGAACATCTCATCCTAGTCCTTCTCCTCGGCACCTGTTTGCCAGGAGGGATGGAAGTGCTGAGGTTTTCCTCCTTCTCTGATATGGATGCCAATCAATGCATCAGTGGCAAGACCTTGTCTGTGATGAAGGGAATTTTGTAAGAAAAAATAAATAGTGTTGATGATGCCATAAAGGGTTGAAGGTACTGAACCTCTGCCTCTCTGAAGGGAGAAGAGAATTTCTGGGAAGGACATTCCAACAGAACTGAGAGTCACCACAGAGACACCAGGAATCAGAGCTTGGGTGATCTTGGTCTTTTCCAACCAAAGTGATTCTGTGATGAGCAGAACCTCACCCAGAGGGAGGCATCACTAGCTGGGGGTCAAATCATGAATAATTCCAAGGACTGGATTGTGTCTGTGCTGAATCCATCCCAGCACTCCTTCCCTTGGAGCTGTTCCCTGAGACACCCTGGTCACACCAGGTGTGGCTGCACACCCAGGTCTGAGTCCATGGAGCTGCTTTTCCATGGATTTATCTGTCACTGCCTGTCCTGGGTGGAAAAGCTGCAGTTTAGGATGAGCTCTGAGCTCCTGGGCTGAGCCCAGAGGTGCCCATCCATCAGCCCTGGTGTGTGTCAGTGCTGCCATGGTGGGATGATGCACAGCCCCTCTTTATTTACTTATGATTATTACTGATCAGCTGAGCAAACTGGGGATCAATAGATGGACTACAGGGGAAGTTCGTTTGTATTATTCTGTCAATACCAAGGTCATTTTTATAACTAAAAAGGGTCGAGGACAAAAGATGGATGGCTTGTGGATGAATTTAACCATCCAATCCATTTACATCCCCACAAACAGCCTGGCTTTATCTGTTAACTGAAACATTGCACTTCACTCCTCAAGATGATTTTTTGCTAGGATAATAAATAGCTCTGGCTACATTAAGTGATTGTGCAATGTGGGCCTGTGGCAGACAGAATTTAGAGCTGATGACCTTAAACTTTCACTCCACTGCTGTTTTCTCTGTGCTTACAGTGAAGATGTGGCTGCTTTGCAGTTATAAAGCACATTGTGTACAAAAATCTCATGTTTTATTTAATTTATTTAGCACAACAGTCTGTGCCAGGCAGGTTTCAGGTTGGAGAGGAGCAAACTGAGTAAATCAGATACCATTTAATCCTTGCAACTTCTGTTTTAATCCTCAGACTGCACACACTGCTCAGTGTGAGTAGTGTCTCTTTCATCTTTCCAGAAATCAGCTTTACAATGGAATTTGTCTTTAGGAGAAAGGGAGTTGGAGGTAATGCTTGCAAGAGGATTTTAAAAAGAAAATAATAATTAATTTAATTTTTTTCCCTTCATGTGTACTGATACACATTTATTTTCTGGGACAAAGTGAGCAAAATACCAGACTTGGAGGTTTGTGTTGTTAATTGGGACTTGCTCTGCTTTTGGGAGTCACTGTCAAAGGGGGTGCAATGGGGGAGTATTTACAGTGTAAATGTTTCATCTCTGCTTCTGGGTCCTTTAAAACCTCATCCACAGAATCTCAGGATGGTTTGGGTAGGGAGGAACCTCAAATCTCCTCTTTTTCCAGCCCCACCATGGGCAGGGACACCTCCCACTAGCTCTGAGCAATCTGTTCATCCTTCTACACTTCCAGGGATGGGGTAACTCTGATTATTGATAAAGCCTATTTTTTATTAATGGTGGTCATGAAGAGCTGTTTCTAAAGGTGATGTTGGATTGCTGGGATGGAGAAAAAGAACAGCCAGAGGTTCCATGTGGAGCCATAGGAAAGGGAAAGGCATCTCCAGCTGGATCCACGGGCCACGACTGAATGAACTCCATTTGATTTCAGCAAAAATGCCAAACTATCAAGTGAGTTTCTCATGCTCATTAACACTGGACTTTAAGAACCCGATAAGAATGCAATATAAAATCAAAGAGCCCCTAAAGACTGCAAGATTATATTTAATACTTTCCTATCACCAGGCCCTGAGTGCTTGGCAGGAGAAATGGTGACATTTCCTAATCAGTCCCCTCTCGTATTTGGCTTGGCTGGAAGTCTCCAGTCCTCAGCTCATTGAAGTCACTGCAAATTCTCTCCATTAGATCCTGTTTGACTTCCTGGTAGCTGCAGTTAACTCGAATGGCACGGAGGAGTTATGTCTTTAAAAATCAGTGATAAAAGTTGTGATACCGTGTATGGAAATCACAGCTTTGTGTTCTTTCTCAAAGTCTTTGTTCTTAAACATCCATTTTTCTTCACATTATCTCCCCCTGACATTTCCCTGGAGTTTGCTCTGTGGGTACAAACACATTATTTCATGCTAAAGGATGATTTAAGATGTTCCTTTCTTTTGAACCCCATCTGGAACAACCTGTCCTGAGTCACCTCTGCAAACTGCATTTTGTTCTCCTGGGATGTAGAGAACTGGGAGGATTCCTCTCTAAAGCCATAGAGGACATGAGCAAGTGCAGAGGTGTTCCCTGCAGCAGACTTCCAGAAATTTTGGGCCATGGATCCCTCCCAATTCCTCACATTTTTCCCGCAGCACCATTCCACCTTTTTGCCCAGGCTTCCAGCTGAAAAATAAATGGTTATAAAATGTTCTGTGGAGTGGCACAGCTTTGCAGGCTGTTCCTGGGCCACAAACCACAGCTTGGCTGCTCCCCAGTGTTCCCAATTGTGCTGGGGTTGCCCTTAGCAGTGAATGGTTGGTTTATTCTTTCCACTCTTTTCAGCCCGTGGTTTGTTCCTTGCCAGTCAGAGCTCTGCTCTTCATCCTCCTTCCCTCACCAGCAAGGAGAGGAAATTCTTCCCCTCAGAGAAGAGCTTTCCTCCTTTCCCTCTTAATTCCGGGCACATTCACTTCAAATTCCCAAGGCAGGATGCTGAAAATTTCCTCGAGTTAATCAGGCTCACAGATTTGCTTACTATAGAAAAATGGAAGATTTTGGTAAATTGCTGGCAAGAAAATGCTATAAAATCCCTGTATGTTAACAATATGGCTGAAAGTCTAAATGTTTAAGTCCTGAAATAGTTTTCTGTGGGTTTCTTCCATGGCTGGTTTTCCTATGGATGCACATCAGTTCTGTGATGTGGCTCTGTGGGTTGTTGGCTGNGTAGATGTAGATGTAGATGTAGGTCTTGGAGAAGAGGAGCTTTGGGATGACCTAATTGGAGTCTTCCAGTACCTGACGGGATCCCACAGGAAAGATGGAGAGAGGCTGTTTGCAGAGGCCTGGAGGGACAGGACAAGGGGGAATGGCTTCAAACTGCAAGAGGGGAGGTTTAGGTTGGATATTGGGAAGGAATCCTCCCTGTGAGGGTGGAGAGGCCCTGGCACAGGGTGCCCAGAGCAGCTGTGGCTGCCCCTGAATCCCTGGAAGTGTCCAAGGCCAGGTTGGACAGGGCTTGGAGCAACCTGGGACAGTGGAAGGTATCCTGTCATGGCAGGGGTGGAATAAAATGATCTTTGAGGTCCCTTCCAACCCAAACCAGTCTGGGACTGTATGATAATGGATATAAAATTATAGAGAATCTCTTCCCTGTGGAATACCTCCCTTGGGTTTTGGTGCTCTGTGCCTGGGGTGGGTCCCACAAGGTGCTTTGTGCTCCTGGCCTATGGCCAGAAAAGCTCTTATGTATGGAGGCATTCCTGGTTCTGTTCATCTCACTGCTACTTCTTGCCTAAATACCTGACTGGGCCAGGGCCAGCCCCTTCAGGAGTTGGCAGGATAAAACTTTCAAGGGAATAATTAATGGAAATTATGAAGAGCAGCATTTGTAGTTTAATAACAGCGTTGTCTCCTGAGCTGGGGTGGAACAGAGGTGCAGGGAGGAGGCGTGTGAGCACTCGAGCTGCTGGACAGGAGAGCTTCCAGTGCTGTCCAAATGGTTTAACCTGCTCAGAAACCACGTGCTGGAGGTGCTGGGTGCTGCTGGGGGTGGAATGAACCTTGCCAGGTTTCAGGGGCTCTGTGCTGCTCTGGATGTTGCTCAGGAGCTGGGCTGTGTGTGGGTGCCAGAGCTCCAGGCTGGAACTGTTGGGCTGTCCTGTGCAGGGCCACAAGCTGGGCTTGGATGACCCTTGTGGGTCCTTCCAGCTCGGGATCTTCTGTGACTTTCTGACCTGAGACATTTTGTAAAGCCACAAGAGGCTGGCTGGAAGGAGCTGTTTGCTCTGCAGGTTGTGCTGATCCTGTGTCCATGCAGACAACAGGGCCATCACCTCACAGGCAAGCAGAGTAACTCTGCCATTAACCCAGCTATGAACAGCACAAATTGGGCACAGCAGGGCCAGAGCCTCTGCTTTCATCTGAAGTATTCATGTGAATTTGTGTGAAAGTAGGAATTGCACACTAATTTAAAGCAGAATAAGTGTTTTCTAGTTCTTTTTCTGAGCCAACTGTGTGGTGAGGCAGATTTGAGATGGTGCAGGTGGCACAGCCTGGGTTCCAGAGGTGGAAGTGATGTCCCCAGTGCCCTGACCCAGCTGGGAAGGGCCAATGACAAGGGCAGATGCCCAGGCAGTGGGTGAAACCCTGCAGTGCTCACTTAGCTGTGAGCATCACTGATGTCATCAGTGGTGTACTGAGCTCTTACTGAAAAATCAGATGATAATAAAGACCAAGTTATTGAAAGCAGTGCTGTTATCTCCCTCCTGACTTTTGTGCAATTCTGGGCATTCTCTTCTCCTTCCAGCTCAGAGCAGATGTGGAAATACCTCTTTAAAATCCAGATGCAGCAGGGGCAGGTTCCAGTCTGTCATCTTTGCTGAATGCACCATGCCTTGCTGAATGCATCAGGCCATGCCTATTGAAGTTTGGGTTGGGGTTTTTTTCCCCTAAATGACAGTTTATCTGAGCTGGGGGAATGAATGGATAACGTTACTATTTACATAAGCTCATTGTGATCTGTCTCAGTAATGTAATCAAATTAGGGTTAACTGCAGCTGGAGAATGCCAGCTTGTAAACTGTTTTGCAAAAAGAATCACATGGTGTTCCTTGACATGTTTAGTATACATTCAGGGGGCTCTGCAAAAATTCTAGCACATCCCTAACTGGTGTAACTGAGGCAGGATCCTGGTGCCACCAATTCCCTGAGCCCAGGGAAGGAAAGGCAGTGAAATCCCTCTCAGGCTGGGCAGACCCACCTCCAGCCCAGGCCCGAGGCACAGGCTCTCCTGACGTGGCTGCTGCTGACATGTTGTCCTTCCCCTGGCTAAAATCAACAGATCAGTTGATAGAAAAAGCATGTGGTGTAAATTTTGAGCACATTCAGGAACATCTGTGCTAAGTGCAGGAGTGCAGCCCACTGCACACGTCGAGCTCTATATTTAGTCTCGTGGCATTTGCATGAGACGAAGCCCAGCCTGAGCTAAAATTACCCAATGAGCAGATTTTCAGAGTATCTTCTGTTATTCTTCTTAATAAACATCGCATCTGGGGCTTGCTTTGCCTGGTCCTGCCTGTCCCCTCTAACCAGGAGGTGCCGTGGACATCCCAGTGTTGCATCACCCCCTTCCCGTGTGCCGTGGAGAGAGGAATCCTGGGATGGGCTCTGCTCCAGGGCACCTGGTGTGGCTGTTGGGTTTCTGTCTGGTGGCACAGGTGTCCTCAGACAGTTTTTATTCCACACTGGGAACACAGCAGGACAGTTCTGAGGTTTCCTCCAGCGCCCAGGAAGGTTTCTGAAGGCTCATTCGGAGCCCTGGCTGGGCTAGGAGAGGTTTGGAACTCTGGCCTATGCTCCTCCACAGACACCCCACCAGTGCCAACACCATCCCAAGCTGCCAACCTGCTCAGCTGGAGTGGGAAAATGGGACATTCAGGACATTGGGCTGTGGGATGTGTCCAAGCCAATGTAAGTCTGTGGTAGAGCTCAGCCCACAATAACATCTTGGAAGTCTGTTTTTAAAATCAGGTGTAAAGAAAGGATGAAATATTTAATCTAAACCACTTCCTATTCTCCCACTACTGCTAAAACACCTTTTCACACATGGAATCACAGAATTGTTAAAGTTGGAAAAGACCTTTAAGATCATCAGGACAGTGTAGCACCACCACCATGTCCACTAATTGTCCATGTTCTGATAGCTTGAGTGTGGATGGTTCCATCAAAATTACAGTTCTTCATGATGTTACTGGTGGGTTTTCCCCCAGAAGTTCTGTAATAGGTGGGAACTCAAAAAAGATTACAGCAAATGTCAAAACTCAGCCATTTTCAAATAGTCTGAACAAGCAGCAAGATCCTACAGAGGATTTTCTGCAAAATCACCATTTTTGAATATGGATGAAATATTTTCACAGAAATTCTGTTCTCTAAGAACTTTGAAATTCAGGCTCTGCTATGAATTGAAAAGGGGAAAAAAAAAAGGTTTGAGAGAAGGAACTTGCCCCTTGAGCACAGCTCTGTCCAAACCAACAAAAGGAAGCTTGTGTTGGCATCTCGATTCCGACTCAGGAATTCCTGACTCTTAAGCCTGTTTATACAGGGCTCCACCACAGCCCAATTTGCACTTCATTGGAGTTTTCTTTCCCCTCCACGTTTATGGTGCTGCTGGACGGGTGGATTACCCACTCTGACTGCACACACTTCTCTGCTTGTATCCAAAGGCTTTTTGCATGTAATAATTACAGGGAAGCATCTTCATTTCGAGGCAGCTGCGTCCTGTGGATGTTTTGGAGTAGTTTTGCATTTCTGTTTCAGCTCTGAAAGTTTCATGGCCTGATTCTCCAAAGCTTTTGGGGGTTGCTGGTTCCTGGTGAGCGCACTGGGAGCAGTCAGCATTCCCTGGAAGCTCGGTGACATCCAGGACAGGCAGGGTGGATGTTTAACTCCAATCATTCACAGGGATGTCAGGGTGTTCCAGGCTAGGAACACAGAATTTTATGGCTCTGGGATTTGCCTCTTGATCCTATTTGCTCTCAGCTACTTTGGAAACCGCAGTTTCAACGTCCATTAGAGCTGGTGTAAAGCATGGAATGGTTTGGGGTTCTTCCCATGGAAACACAGCCCCTTGTTAGTGCAGCTGAGCTGGAGATTTGGCAACGGGCTGGAAATTTGTAAATCAGTCGATCTCACCTGGGCATGGCCAAAGGCAGCCCAGAGCTTCGTGCCAAGCCTCAGCTGCTGAAACGCAATGAAGCCTCCCTTCCCTTCCCTTCCCTTCCCTTCCCTTCCCTTCCCTTTTAACCTCCATTTTCTTGCACATCCATCTCTGTTCCATGGAGGTTTTTCCTGCTCTTTGGCAGCCAAATTGCCTCTCCCAGGTCTGGGAGCCTTGTCCCACCCTGTCCTTGGGTGTCTGTTTGTCCTTGGCCATCCCAGGCTCCGGGAGCCGCTGGAATTGGCGGCCAGGGTGCTCGATCAGCTCCGTTCCCGGTGTGTTTACCCTGGTGGGGTATCCAGGCTGATGCAAAGTTGAGGTACTTGACCTCCCTGAATGCCCACTGACCTGGAGCTAATCTGAGTTGGAGCACAGCAGCGATTTAATGACTTGTTCCACCACACCTCGGCTGGAGGGGGAATTAAAGAGCTCCCAGTGCAGTGCTGGGAGCGCTGCGGGGATCCCAGGATCTGTCCCTGCTCCAGAGGGACTCAGTTCTGGGAAGCCTGTGGGTGCCTGTTCCCTTGGTGCCTGTGTTGTCCACACCTGCCTTGTGGGATAGAAACCTACCCTTGTCTGCCAAACTTAAGGGAATTATTCGCAGAAGCAACAGAAAACCTTAAAATATAAATATCAGTTGTGGTGAAAACCCCTCCTTGAACTTCCAAAACATCTGGGTGCAGTTGAGAGTTTTGGTGATTATTATCAAAATATAATATTTATTTATTCTCCTCCTCATCATCATAACAACAGCAATATCAATCTCTGTTCTTTTATAACATTCTCAGTTGCAACTCAACTCAATTTTGTTTCTGTTCTGTTTTTTCCTTAGCAAATACTGACTGATCCCGAGGTGAGCTCCCAGGAGGGCAATATAAAAAAGGTAGGACATGGCTCAGTCTTCTGGGAGTTGTTTTATTCCCTGGCTTGGAAATATACCCAGACACTTTTCCCTCACTTTTGAACCAAGGTGTTGATGGCAATAACGTCGTAAAAGTTTTCCAGTGTTTGCTGTTGCTTTTTTGGATTAAATGTTGTGGTTCTGTTGGCGTATTTTTCTGTCTTTTTGTGATCCCAGTCATTATGAAAGAGAAAATAATAGTTTAAGGTGTTCCTTGATTCAGCTACAACACAAACAGCTGCCGGGCCAAAGCGAAAAACCTCATTTACCTCTTTTCCAGTAAAAGAAAATGTTGGTCCTTTGTTAAAAGTGCTAAATTTTTGGAGGTCACTTCAGCATGTAAATGTGGCTTATGTAAAGTCCAAGGCAAAAGGAATAGGTCTGTGAAAGGATAAAATTCAGCCCATGTGATGCATTAGTGGTGCTTTTCATCACATTGTGGGGCTCGAACTGTAACAGTGACCAGAGAAAATGTGTTCCACACTCAGCCCAGCTGCACAGATGTCTCCTCTGGAGCTGGGAGGCAGCCTCAGCAAGGCATTCTTGGCTAGCCAGGCTGCTGCTTGGGTTGGGGTTACCCTCAGAAGCACTAAAATGAGGTTTTGTTCCATGTGGATCTGTTGGTTAACAGCTTTGCTGATTGAAGTGTTACCAGTCGGGTTTGATTAGAGCCTCTCAATGGCTGTAGCTTGTGTGTGCTCACTGAAATAAGGAGCTGCTTGTGACTCCTTTTATGTGCAGTTGTCTTATGAAGGATGTTCACAGTCCTGTTCATGAAGTTTTTGAGAGTGAGAAATCTCTGAGGCTGGACCTTGCCCCAGATGCCATTGCTGCTCATCCTTCAGGCAATGCTGCTTCTCCACTCTTCAAACTAAAAGGAATCCCTCACTTTCCTCTGCCAAACAGAGTGAAATGCAATCCTTGCCAGGCTCTGGAGTCAGGCTGGGAAAAGGGATTTAGACACATGTCCTGTTCTATTCTTACCACGTTAAAAAATAAAAAATCAGGTTTTATTTCTGAGGTTCCCAAGAGGAAACATCCCCTGAGTGCGCCGTGACCTCGCCAGGGACCTGTGGCAACAGGGCTGAACTTTTTACCTTGGGCACCCCCAAAACTCATGGGGTGTCTGTCACTGCCTCTGTGGGATCCTTTTGTGGGACAGATGTGGTGACAAGGTGGCAGGTTCTCATTATCCCCACACACTTCCCACAAGGATGGAGGGAATTCTCCATGGCTCAGCTATTCCTTATTCGGTCTTTAATTACGATATCACAAATGAACTCTCCATCCCCACCTCCAGGATCTGCATTACCCCAAAGAGAGCAAGAGTTGTGTGAAACAGGGAAACATGAGACTGGCAGTTTTATATGTTCAGTCTATGGGTTTATATTTAAACTCTGTGATTTTATTTCAAGGCAGACTGCTACAAAAACTGCAGGTCTTTGAAAAATGCCATGTCCTTAAATATTTCCCTGTGCAGCAGGTATAAAACTGGACAATTGTGATATTTGACAAGGGGGGAAGGCCTGGCCTTCCACTTGTGTCTTTTAAATGCATTGTAGAGAAGCACTAGTGGGAGTTTATGAGGTGATAAATTTATTGAAGGATGGGCAGTAGGGTTTTACAGCTGGGGTAAAGGAGGTCAGAGCAGTAAGGTAAAGAGTTCAAGTCTAAACTTTATGGCTTGTGAAAAGACTACTGCGAGACAGCTTTTCAGTCAGGAGAAAATGAAAACTAAAGAATGAGAAATCACTCCGGACAATTTTTGTAGGATCTCTCAATTGTTTGGAAGTAGCACTCTGGCATTTGGCTCCAGTGGCACAAAACCCTCTCGGGAGCAGATTTCCTTTTCCAGCCTCTCTAAATCATTCAGTTGTCATATCCCTGAAGACACAATAGTTGAGATTTGACTTCAATTTATTCCTATTCCTTCAGAGATGAGTTGGTGGCGAGAAGGTGACTGAAGACAAATGTAACTGGAGTGGGTGGCCTGATTTAAACTGGGAGGGGAGGAAATCGGAGCTGCACAGACCATAATTTCAGTGGCTCCTTTGACTGCTGCACCACAGGTTCAGAATTGGGCACTAACAAGAGCTAGAAAGAGAAAAAGAAATGAAAATCTGGAATGCAGAGAAAAATCTGTAAAACCAGGAAAAAGCAGGGAAGGGAAGGTGATGGCGGTGAGAGGTGTAGAGAGATGTGCAGGAAGCAACCTCTGGTTAAAACTGACCCCAGAATTATCTCTGTTCTTAAACTCTCAGAAAAACCACTCTTTTACATAACTTTAATCAACTGAAAGGCAGGGAAAAGTCTGAAGATGCAGCACAGCAGAGATGTTTTGTAGTAGAATAAAACAGGCTCTTTTTTGGCTTGGAGCACAAAGAATAAGCATTTCCCACCATATCCAGTATTTGTCAGTTCATGTTACTGTTCTTTCTGCTGGTTCCACTAACACCACAAAGCTGATTTCTTTGTTAGTGGTTGTCTGACAGGAATAATTCAATGTCATTAAAGGACTCATATCCAGGACCATTTTCTATATCTATGCTGCTCCATGGATTGAAATATGGTGTATACCTAATGAGCTTTTCTTGTATCACCTTTGCTTGCTGATATTTAGTTTTAACTTAGACAAATACACATGAGCTCCTCATCCTGTTTGTTTAATTTTAAATCATCAGTGGTGGAAGCAATATTAAAACAGGAAAGTCACTTATTTTAGTTATTTTAGTGGCCTGAATGTGGACGCTCAGAGAGTAAAAAAATGAGTAATACCTGTGGGTGTATTGTCCCCTGTTCCCAAACGTCTTTTTCCCAGCCCATGTCCCTGCACTCTGTTTATTTTGCTTAGAGAGTAGCTCAGTGTCCTCTCCCCCTGAATTTTCCAAGCTTCTCCACTACATTTAATAAATTGAACAAACACCTCGTTGTCATTGTCACCATCCCCGTTGTCATTTTGCTTTAACTTTGAGCTGAAAGATTTCCACTTCCTCCAGAAGGAAGCAAGGCCTGTGCCCATTACACACCACTTTTTTTTTTTTCCCGAATAGATGCATTTCTCTCCCCTCCAAGGGTCACTTTGGAAGAGGGCTCCAGAATGCTGGGGAAGGATTCTCTGTGTGTGCAGAGCTCCCAGCCAACCTCCCTGGGCCAGGCTGTTTTTCTGACCATGGTGACAAGGGACCTCAGGGACTTCTCTCTTCAGTAGACTCTCTATTTAGTTTCTGTTTACTTAGAGGGAATAGCCTGAGGGGCTACTGGAGAGAAAACATCTGTGGGAGATAATCTATAGAGTTATCTATCTATCACTCTTGTCGACCCTGTCTCCCCTGAGAGCAAGCTGAGAGACTTGTAATAAAAAGGCATCGCTGAAGAGGCTTTAGGGACAAATAAAGAGACATGTTAAGGGCCAGCTGAAAAAGGATAGAAGACATTATTAAAGCTCAATAGCCGTCTTATCAAAATCCAATAGGATAGGCATTTGGCAAAAGGCTTTAAATTTATTCTTTGACTTTCTGGAGAGCTTGAATTTATCCATTAACAAGAATGTGCTGCACAGGGAGCGGGAGATGCTATCGGCTTCAAAAGGGTTGGATTCAATTTTGTATTGTGCAAAACACAACAAAAACTGAAGACAAAACCAATTTTCCCCCCTCCTCTGGCTGGCCTCGTTCTTACATTGCCAAATATTAGAAGCTGTAAATATAATGCTGATGAGGCTGTGGAGTAAAAGCAATTTAAGCAGTGTGATTATTCTGTGCTCACAAATCACACAGATTTATTTTTAAAAATAAAGTGAATTTTAGAAAACTGTGTGTGATTGGAAATTTTGGCCCTTTAAAAAAACATCAAGTAGCAAACAAGAAGCCCAGGTACGAGGAAAGCTTTCAGCTCTAAAGCAAAAGCAAAACCCCAATGAGCGTTTTGCTGTGCAGATGCGAAACAGGATGGGGCCATAAATCTCCCCGGGTTTATTATTATATCCAAAATGCTACAGGTCACAGGAACCATCTGATACTTCAGGAGCACATTGTTCGCGCGGGGATGATTGATTGATAATTATGATAATTTGCGAAATGATTATTTGGGTATTATGGCCGTGGCCTGTCCCGCCGGGTCGCTGTGAAGACATTTTCTATATCACGGGGCCGTCAGGAATGGCCTCTGGCAAGGAGGGATTGGAGAGGTCTGGCCGGGCTCTCCCGGCGGGATCTGCGGGGCTGATGAATGATGACCCAGAGGAGTAAGAAATCAGACTTCAATAAGCAGTCAGGAAGGTAGTTAGGGACGAGCAAGGGAACTGTTCACTGTCTTTTGTGCAGCAATTACCGGGCAGGCCAAGCCCTGCAGGCCTGGCAGCGCGGAGAGAGAGAAGATTGAAGATTTGAGCCTGGTCTGCTCCAAGGTTCTGCCTTTGCACAAACTGCACACGCATTTCTGCGCTTAGCAAATTGCAGATTAGAACATGCAAACTGCACGTGCATTTCTACACTTAGCAAATTGCAGATTTGAGCCTGGCCTGCTCCGGGGTTCTGCCTTTGCACAAACTGCACACGCATTTCTGCGCTTAGCAAATTGCAGATTAGAACATGCAAACTGCATGTGCATTTCTGCATTTAGGAAATTGCAGATTTCAACCTGGCTAGCTCCAAGGTGTTCCTTTTGCAGCACAAACTGCACACACATTTCTGCACTTAGCAAATTGCAGATTTGAACCCACAAACTGCATGCGCATTTCTGCACTTGGCAAATTGCAGATTTGAGCCTGGGCTGCTCCGGGGTTCTGCCTTTGCTGCACAAACTGCACTTGAATTTCTGAACTTAGCAAATGGCAGATTTGAGCCCAGCCTGCTCCAAGTTTGGCTTTGCAGCACAAACTGCACTCACATTTCTGCACTTAGGAGGGATAGATTATCCCCAGCTCGTGGAAGGAGTTCTAAAACTCTCAGTGAATATTTAAGCCTACAGATTTCAGTGGGTTTTCTTCACTTTTCCATATATTGAAGAATCACTCCTCTCCAGCATGTGCACAATCCTCATCCTGGCTGAGAATTTACAAAGAATTGGGGGTTAAAGATGCTCCACAACCCCGTGGGATGGGGGAACAATCCCAGATTTGGGAGCTAAAACCCCGTTTCTCCAGGGCTGCTGCTTCACAGTTGCTGTTTCAGAAAGAGCTTTAATTTGCTTGTTTTATAGGTTGTATCTTTATGAAATAAAGGTATATTTAGCAGCCACAAACACAGGCAGCTTTGAGTTGATTTTTATAATCTTTTCCTGAATAGACTTGCGTCATTCCAATAAGCCCTGGACAAAAGAGTGGACAGTTGTCTGAGAGTCTTTTTTATAACATTTCTCTCTTTCTATTGTTAGAGAGCTGCTAATAAAAGAACCAGGAGTCCATTAATTCAGTGAATGAACATATAGTAAAGTCAGTTCCCTCTTGAGAACAATAATGTTGCGGTCAGCTTAGGTTTCCATGGAAACTAAGTACTTCTAAGAAGTTTGCATCCTTGATTTTGCTGAAATGAAGCATGTAAAGTAAAAAAAAGGTGTAAGGCTGGCATGGAAAAGTCGGCAAAGAAAGTGATGGTTAAATTATTTTGCAGGAATAACACTGCATGTTGAATTTCTGTGATACAGATGTTTGGGCTGGGTTGTTTAGTGAGTGTGGGTATGAGAAATGGCTCCATGAAGAGATCTCGGGGGGTTTTGAGCCCATAAATCAGGCCAAGTTAAGAGGACCCGCAGTGGTTGGGTTTGCTCTCTCCGTATTTGCAGAGTGCTGAGGCAGCCCCAGGCACAGGCACGGCACAAGGTGGAACAGTGGCACTCCCAGGGCTCCCACAACTGCAGGCTATGAAGTGGTTAATGCCAATATCCCATTTCTGTGTGGCAAATAATGTGGATTTTGGGTATGGTGTGAACACCTCACACAGTTCTAAATAAGATCTTTTTGTGAGTTAAGGTGGTTCTTCTTCTCCTCCTCCATCCAGTGCAAACCCCAGAGCTGTGATGTTGAGCCGTTCTCCAGCACTGATTTATAACTGTGTCTGATTTCCCTGCATTGCTGGGGCTGAGGAGGTGTCCAAAATGTGCTGCTGAGCTGCTCACACGCATGGCTCAGGTGACACATGGCTGCAGTGAGCAGTGTCCCCTCAGATAAAAGTGTCCCTGAACCTCAGGCAGATTTAGGAGAGGTCACCTTGTTGTGATGCATCTCAAGCACAGACACACAGGGCTGGGTTTGGGTTAGAAACTGCATTTCTGTGGAGGTGAGAAGGCAGGTGGCTGCTCCCTTGGCAAAATAAATGATTTAGAATCCTTCCCTGTGAGGCTGGTGAGGCCCTGGCACAGGGTGCCCAGAGCTGTGGCTGCCCCTGGATCCCTGGAACTGCCCAAGGCCAGGCTGGACAGGGCTTGGAGCAGCTGGGACAGTGGAAGGTGTCCCTGCCATGGCACAGGGTGGAATGAGATGGTCTTTAGCCCAAACCATTCCATGGTTCTGTGTCAGGGCACAAAGGAGACTCATTAAGACATTTTGGCTGAATAATCAGTTATGCTAATAATACATGCAAGTTCAAGATTCATAAATTTCTTTATAACCAAGAGTTTCCTAAATAATGTGAAGCCCTCATGTCCTGGTCCCTGCTCCCTTTGCTTGGGGTTTGTGGGGATGCTCACAAACACACATTTAACAGTTTTAACACAAATTAACAGTTTCAACACAAATTAAGAGTTTGAACACAAATGGACATTTATAACACTTCTCTCCCAATCATCCTTTTGTCTCTGTGTCTATAAAATTCATTGCAGTGCTCCCCTGTTTAAAGCCACATGCACTATGATACATGAAATGCCAGTAGTCCATCGGTGTTTGTCTGCTCCCCTCCGATGTGTTTTTAATTGTTTGCATCAGGAGCGCGGGCTCCTTTTCCCTGCTAACCAAAGCGAGGGGCTGGCATTTCCATCCCGCCAGTGAAACAATATTCTGGATGATTAGGAGGCATTACAGCCCCGGCTCAGTTTGAAAATGCCAGAATGCCCCAGAGATCCCCATGAATCTGCTGCCAGCCGGCCCCTGTCAGAGCTGAAGGCAGCACTGTCTGGAGCCCAAAATCAACTTCAGGAAGGTCATGTGAAAGAAAATCCTCAGTCATCAGGAAGCCCTTGGCCCCGTGGCCTTTCTGACATTTTCTGACAAACCTTAAATCACCAGAGTAGACAAAACATCACAAATTTTGGAATGATAGCCTGTGGGATTTGGGGGCTGTGTGGTAACTTGGAAGGTAACACACACACAGCCCCCTCCCCTCCCTCTGCTCTGCAATTCCTCCTCGGATGCTGAGCTGAGAGTGCCACGAGGGTTTTGCTGGAATCAGGTCCTGGAACCAGGTCTGGATTCAGAACCACCTCTGGGCTGGGTGGGAGCTGGTACAGCAGCAGAGGAGGGATCTGCCCTGCACCAGATCCAGATTTTTACGTGGAACAGGGAATATTGCTCAGTGTGGCAGGAGGGCTCACTCCCAGGACAGGCTCCTGTTCCAGTGGGGGATCTGGAATTGGGTTTTGTTGTGTGGTTCCATCCCTCAGAGAAGTTCCATGGATGTCACCTGGGGGCCTGAGGGGTGTGCAGGGTTGGGTTAATCCCATTGGAAGGAGAATTTGGATCAGGTAGGAGCCTCTTGGAGCCGCCTGGATGAGCAGGAAAACCTGGACAGCAGCTGGGGAGGGAGGAAAGGGGAGTGTGGGGGTGAGGAACCACCAGAGTGACTTGAAGTTCGGTCCAGCCCTGATGGTGCTGCTGAAAAAATGAGAGCCAGAGCACAGAGAACTGGGTGCCAGTGAACAATAATTAAATATAAATATACATAACGTAACAAAAAATGCTGGGTTTTTTTCCTATATTTTGTTCTAGAAATAAATCAAGGTTCTGCAGAGCAGTGAAGGTGGGACTGTTGTCCCACAGGAATTGCAAGACCACAATATATTTTGATGTATTTTGATGCATTTTGATGTATTTTGATTTTAGATTCTACAAGATTTCTTGATGATGATAAAACACATGTTTTGGAATTTAAAAAAAAAAAACAAAAAAAACAAAGGAAAACCAACCGAGTTTATTTTTCACAGACAGTTTGGGGAGAAAAGTAAAGAAAAGTAATCACCAGAAGTCAGCTCCTCTGTGATGTTCAGTGGTGCCTTCCCTCTGGAAATTTTAGCAATGCTCTCTAAACATGTATATAAATATACATAAAAATATAGATATAATAATAATAGTAGCAGCAGGAGGAGTCCAAATTAAGTGCTTAAATCCTTTCTTGGCTAACCCAAGTGATTCATTTTTTTTATTACTTTTTTCCCCTCCTTATTTTAGGCTAACACAGAATATAAACCAGAAATACCAAAAGCTGTGGAATAGATTGGAAACTAATTTATAAACTTCAGAGGAAGCTTTCCTCCTATTTAATGTGACCTTATAAGTGACTGAAATTAAGAAATCTTCTGTCATCTGGAGGCATTCCCTCTCCTAATCTTCTGGAGTTAGCTGATTATTTTAGGGATTTGTTGCCATGAATTCTGGCCTTGGGGAGGGGAGGTGAATTTGCTCCCCAGCATTTTTCCAGCTCATTAATAACTGCTGCAGAGATAGTTCTGCACTGCTGCTGTCAGGACATCTTAGCCCCTGCTTGGTGCAATAATTCCTTCTGTTCCAGAAGAATAAATTGCAACTCCTAAAGGAACTGCTTCTCTGAGTTTCCACTGGAATTTCAGCTTTTCTGCCCCAGAATGTTGGTTCTTCCTTACAGAAAGTCTGGGAAAACTCTGGAAATTCGTATCACTGCTGGTGCCTCAAGGTAGTTTTTAGGGCAGTGTTAAATTCTTCTTTCCTGATATATTCAATTTAAAAATTACTCAAGAGGAATTTTAATTTTTTTTTCAATGTTTGACCTCCCAATTACTTATATTTATATGTAAAACCAGGAAAGTCTTGACTTGCGTTGTTCATCTCTTCCCTTAATACCTGGTTCAGTTTTTTCCCTCTTTCTGTAGTGCTGCCCAGAAATAAGCTGGATTTTTCTCCTGGTTATCTTGGCAAATCCAAGCAGTCTCTTGCTCAGCTCCTGCTGCCATGAAATGCAGATTAATCACTTTCCTTGTCACGGGAATCTTAAAAAAGGTGAATCCTGAAAAACTTCTGTGCTGGGGCCGGGGTTGCCATGTAAATCCATCCCCAGGAAAACCCCCTCAGCTCTGCCTGGGCTTGGGATGCCCCTAACACTGACTTCATTCCTTTTTTTCTGGCTGGGGTCTCTTTTTCCCCTAAATTCCTGTTGGGAGCAGAGGAATCCTGGAGGGTTATTTCCCTGGTTTCCTGCAATGCCAAGCAGGAAGGATGTGCAGTTTTTCCAAAGGAGGTTGTGCTGTGCCTGAGTAAGATCCTTCCTCTCAGGCTTTGTGTCTGCTGATGACTCGAGCATGTCCTGTGAGTTCCAGCAGCAATTTATTCCTGGCACTTTGCATTTGCCAGTCCTTTTGCCAATAAAAACTCTGGATTGGAATAATGTCCCAGCCTCCATTCCAGGTCTGCTGCTCACCATATGCTCCTTTGCTCTTTGCTCTGATACAGACCCCAGAGCATCCCCTGCTAAAAACGGAGCGCTCCTGGGGTAGGAAATTTAAATCACATTCATTTTTCCAAGGCTTTGCTATATCAGAGATGTTCAAGCATCCAGCAAATCCCATCCTCATCCAGGAGCTGGGTTGGCTTTAGGCAAAACACCTCATGTCCAGCTGCTGCTCACACAGCCTAATGATCCATTTTGCTATTTTAAGTATCTAATTCCAAGAAAAAATGCCGTAATGGTCAGTTGTGAACATTTTAATTATTATTATCCTGATAGCACAATTTTCTCAGAGTAATGAAGTCAGAAAAACGAAATTTATTCTTTAATCCTGGTGTATGTCCATGTTACTGCTGGGCCCAGAGCAAGGCTTTAACCATTTGCAACATGAATATTTGTGTTCTGGTGACTTCAAAGTGTTAGAGAGCAAAATAGACATGAAAGCAGAATATTCTGGGATGATTTTAAATGATTTTGCTCCACGATAGGAAGATTGGCAAATAAGCAGCCGATGGACATCAGGGTTTGCAGCCGTGTTTGGTTTGGAAACTCTCTCTGAAGTTTGGATGCATCTCTGAAATCCATCAGAACCCCTTTGGGCTGAAAAACATCCATGAAAACCTTGCACATTGTGCTATTTTTTTTTTCTTTCATAGATTTCTTCTAAATCCTCAAACTAACTGGGCTGGAAATATCCAAGGAATAGATTTTCTTGTTGCATTTTCTCTGTTTTGTTTGTAATGCCAGGAAAAGCCTGGAAGTGTTGGACTCTTCTGCACATAAATGATGAGAAAAGAAACTAATGGAGTTTTGTTTTTTCTCTGAAAGTTCAGAAATCTTTTAAAGCTGGACGAGGCTTTGAGTGTGTTTTGCTTCTTGCAGAGAGTAGAATTCAAGAAAAAGAACTTTTTAAAAAATATATCTACATGGATTGGGTCTCCAAAAAGCACAACCACAAATTGATTGGCATAATGAGAAGATTTTAGGCTTTAAAGATGGAGAGGGGATTTTCCAGCTGCATTTCTCATCTCTGTGGTTAAATTAATATTTAGTGTCAGTCAGAAAACCTGCTGGACTCTCTTTGGGTAGGACAGAAACTCTGCTGATCTCACTGACCTCCTGTATCTCTGCTCAGTCTTGTGCTTTTTGTGCTCTTTTTCTGTGATGCTTAAAGATGCAAAACTGAATTACAAAGCCATGTGTTTGGTGCCCCTCTCTCCCATTTGAGGATAACCAAACCTTTCTCTCTGTATTTACACAGCCAGGATTTACCTTTGTGGTAGCCCCATTCTCTCCCCCCAGGTTGTTTTCACTCCCATAAAATAGCTCACCTGTGATTTCTGTGCTTGCACAGGGCTCCCCCCTTCATGCTAACACAGCACATCAAATATTTGTTTGCTTTTTCTTTAAATATCAATTAATAATTACTTCCTATTAAAAAAAAAAAAGAAGAAGAAGAAGAAGAAGAAGAAGAAGAAGAAGAAGAAGAAGAAGAAGAAGAAGAAGAAGAAGAAAAGAAGAAGGAGAAAAAGAAGAAGAAGAAGGAGAAAAAGAAGAAGGAGAAGGAGAAAAAGAAGAAGGAGAAAAAGAAGAAGAAGAAGAAGAAGGAAAGCTGCTGAGCATCTCAGTTCACAGGTCTGCTGTTGTAAAACTACAAAGCCAGTGTGGTGGCAGAGGAAATCCCTCTTTCAGAGTAACAGAAATCCTTTAAATAAATAAATTCGATCTGATGTTGTGCTTGTACAGGAAAATTTCTCTAAGATAAGCAGATGCCATGCTGTAAAAGAAGCAGCTGGAATTCACATTCTGCATTAAGGGTCGCTCATCTGTGTCACGCACCCGTCAGAACGGGACCGGGAGGAACCAGCCCTGCAGCAAGAGAGGTTTGGGTTGGATGCTGAGGAAAACGAGCCCCTGGAATAGCTGAGTACCTGAGCGGGCTCTCTGGGGACGAGATAAAATACCTGCCCCCGCAGGTTCACACAAACAGCTGCCAGGCCGGCCTGCATCGCCACAATCCTGCATGAGAATG
Source organism: Rhabdornis inornatus (assembly GCA_013397075.1). Classification (NCBI taxonomy): domain Eukaryota; kingdom Metazoa; phylum Chordata; class Aves; order Passeriformes; family Rhabdornithidae; genus Rhabdornis; species Rhabdornis inornatus. Next base: position 15,372 of record VWZS01010194.1, on the reverse strand, counting down.
AGGGGCAGCCGGCATCAGCCGTGGGTTTCCATGGGGCTCCAGGGTTTATCGCGTTTGTTAATCGGTGTGAAAGGAGGGGAGGGAGGCAGGAGCCCGACTGTCCTTTCATTCCACACGTGCGGCCCCGGGCACACCGGCAAAACGCGAGCTGGGGGCACTGAAAGCTTTTCTTCTCCTTTTAGGCTCTCTTTTGCCTTCCTTTAATGGTGCCTGGGAAGTGTCGTGCTCTTTGTGTTCGGGTTTCCTTATCAGCCGAACATTTTTCTCCGTTTTCAAGTGGATTTGGTGCTCAGGAGAGCTGGCAGGTGGAGAGCAAGGTGATCTGAGGGGCTGAAAGTCCTGAAATCCCACGTAGCTGAGTTATCCAGCATGGAAACCAGTTAATCCGGGTTCTAAAACGTGTGGTTATACACACCTGGATAAGAGAAAAGCAGAGAAAAAGGAAGGAAAGGGAGAAAGGGCAAGAGGGAGAAAGGGAAAAAGAAAAAGAGGGAGAAAGAGAGAAGGAGAGAAAGAGAGAGAGAGAAAGAAGAAAGAAAGAAAGAGGAAAAGAAAAGAAAAGAAAAGAAAAGAAAAGAAAAGAAAAGAAAAGAAAAGAAAAGAAAAGAAAAGAAAAGAAAAGAAAAGAAAAGAAAAGAAAAGAAAAGAAAAGAAAAGAAAAGAAAAGAAAAGAAAAGAAAAGAAAAGAAAAGAAAAGAAAAGAAAAGAAAAGAAAAGAAAAGAAAAAGAAAAAGGAAAAGTTCTAATAGTTGCAACTGTAAGCCAGAGTTCTGAATTAATATATTAAGTTACAACAAGGATGATGGAATATGGAATAACAGCTGCATGTGAATGCTGGAATGCTCAGTGCTTTTATAAAGAAGATTTAAGGTGTCAAAGCATTTTTGTGTTTCAACATGGCAGTTCTTTGTCCTTGTGGCTGACATTGCTGAGTTTCTATGTATCGTTGCTCTGGGTGGAAACATCCTTTAACTGCCAGACAGCACTTACCGATAAGCCACCAATTAATAATGTTGATTTGAAAAGCCCGAGAATAGGTGAGAAAGCAAAGTCCTTTGCTAAGTCATATTTGCACAGTATTAAGAGTCCCCTTTTACCTGGCCCAGCAAACACGGCGTGGGGAGCTCCGTGCCATTGAAAAGCTGAGAGACTCTAATGATATGTGCAACTGATAATTGCCACTCCTCGCTGCTCAGCACCCACTTATCGTGCCTTTTGTACATACATACCTTTGCAACAGGCAGCTCCCGGCAGATGTGCTTCTCTTTCCTGAATACCTAGAGAGGAGGGTTTTTTTGTTGTTGTTGTTTTTCCGGCTGCATCGACTTGTTTTATCAAAGAAGTAAATGTCGGGGAGGAATCAGCATTTCCTTCAAAGCTGGTGGCCCTCGAATTGAAGGTTTGGGTGTGCAAACACCCCTGTGTGTTTGCTCAGCTGATGCCACAGTCGTCCCTCAGCGCCGGCAGGGCAAGGCCAGCGCTGGTTCTGATGGAACAAAAAGCGATTAAACCCGATGGCAAACGCGAAGGAAACTCACTGAGGGAACCACAGATGATTCCACACAGCCGCTTGTGGGCTTTGGTGGAGGTGCTTTGTGGGGATAGAAAAGATCTCAAGGTGCACGCAGGGCCAGGGTTCCGGGCTCTTGAATCACGAAATCCCCTAAACTCTCATTTATCAAAAGAACAAACTGCAGAAAAGTCAAAAACCTGATGCAGGCAGGTGGGACACAGAAGGTGTGAGGTGGGGACACATCTTGAGCAGAGCAGCCGGGCACGGAACGCGCTCCATCACCTCTATCTTTGTATGTTCCTGTGCTCTCAAAAAGGCATAGAAATGGAATTAATTAGAAGTAGATGAAGCTGTTTGATTAAAGGGCTTATTTGTTGCCCGGCCGTATGTGGAGGTATAGAAATGCAATTAGTTAGAGAGTGCCATTAGCAGTGTCAGGGACCAGAAGTAATAGAGCTTAACCCTCCCGGGAGGCTGCTGGGCTGGGATGCCGTGCTGCAGGGCCGGGGTTACACCACAACAACTGTTTTCCCCTCTTAACTCTTTCCGTGGAGAGCTGCCCAGCAAGAGCCAGCCTGTTCAAACACACACAGAGCCAGCTCTGCCCTCCCTGCAATCAGCAGCCTGCAAAACGAGAAGTTCCACAAAGACTCGCTTTTAAAATATGCAAAATACATCAATTTGTCAGCTTTCAGAAATCCCCTGAGAGCGGGGCTGGGAGGGTGATGCTGCTGCAGCATCTGTTCGTGTAGCAGTGACCTGCAGGCTTTTGGGGTGAGAGTGCTGATGGACACACGGGATTGAACAGGAGCCTTTCCCAAGTGACACATTCGGGAGCTGCACGGGGCTGCTGCGGTTCCACTTTATCAGGTGCTGCCTAAGTTCACTTCCATGGCATCAGAATTTATCTGCCTGCTGGTCAGGGTGCACTTTGGACACCTCTGGGATCTCTCTCAATGAGTTTTGTGTGGTCTTGCTGCTGTTACTCCTCGAGATCTGCTGGGTGTGAAGAGGGAAATGTTGGCTGAGACTTTTGAGGTTTCAGTCTTCCTGCCCAGCACTTTTTCTGCTCTTTCATGAAAGCTGTGCTGCCTGAAGTGCTGGAGTGTGACTGCCCAGCAGCCTGTCCACAGCCGTGGCATCCAAACACTTTCTGTGGAGAAACATCCACGTATGGGATGCCCTTGGGTGAGAAATGCTCCCCAGCAGCAGCCAAGGTTGGGGCAAACCCACTCTAAACCACCCTAAACGTGTCTGATGTATCTGTCCTTTCCCTTGAGAAAGTGCTGCTCTCCAGATGAAAAGAAATGCACTTCATATTTCAGCTGATAATGAGAAGTTAATAAAATCGGGATTTTGTGCAATGCAGGACCTCTGACATCTTAATCTTTATTAAAGAGACTTAAACTACTAGGAACTGCTGGTGCTGACTGGCACAGCCAGACTCGAGAAACACCAGGAGAGACTGGTCAAATGAACTGTTAAACAACTCTTCCTAATCCATCAGGAAGAAACAATAAGTGCTGGAAACATCTATTTACCATGCATCAATCACGCTTACCTAAGCAATTTCTAAGTAATTATACTTCTGTTATATAGTTCCTGAGATGACTGGTCTGAATGAGACATTGGCTTTATTAAAAAAAAAAAAAATCACTTTACTTGACATATCAAATGTTGTTTCACATTCTGTCACAGTAGTAATTTTTCTGGACATGATTTCTGCTAATTGTTGTGTTAAAATCCTATCTGGAATTCAAATAGCTGCTTTTCCCTTTTAAAAACTTGATAAAATGAAGGGTTTAAAATTTTTGAAGTGGTAGAGGTTTTGTCTCTTGAGTTCTGCAAAGTCAGTAAAAAAGATATTGGGACCAGCTTGCTGAGATGTGACCCATGGGAAAGGAATATTTGGGAAAGGGAGAATAAAACTGATCTTTGCTGCAGTGAAAGCTGAGTGCCTTTTTCCGTATTTATTTCTATTTCTGCCTGCTTTTATCCAAAGCCATCCCTGCAGGAGCGGGCAGAGACAGGAGACTCTCCAGGACACACCAAGCTGTGAACAACCATCTCGTTCCTATTCTGAAGATTTTGCTTATATTTTTCCTGACCAATAGAACATTCCAGGCTAATGGATCAATTAATGGAGGGCAGTTTGTATTTTATACAGCAATGCAAATGCAGCACCTTGTGTCTCATTGACCTTTGATGTTTGAACATCACGGAGTTATAAAAACAGATATAAATATATGTGTGTTTTACAGACCCATCATTGTGTGGGGCTTTGAAATGTCGTTTTCTAATCCACTCAGAGGAAGGGGAGGGATGGAGTCTTTGTCAGTATCCAAGCAATTAGGATAATTAAAAAAGAAAGCTTATTGGGTAAACATGCTCTTAGATTGTGACCTCTTAATTAATGGACTACAGGGAGAAATTACAGCGGTGGCAAGATAATTAACACATGCATTTAAAAAGAACTGTTAGACAAGGGTATTATAGGATAGTAAGACACAGATTTGAATCACCGAAGGACTCTGGAGGTGAACAAACACGGTGGAACAAGACAAGATTTGCATGTGTGAGTGCCCCAGTACACAAGAGGGACAGATTAGGATAACTTTGTTATCACACCCAGGCGGCTCCTTTAGTGCCACATTCCCCCAGCCAAGGGCTGTAAGTCCAGGCTGGGTTTTGTGGAGTCTCCCAGGAGCAGAATTCCACCACAGGATGTGTTGCCATTCCTGATAATTCTGAATTTTGCTCCCCTTGACAGGGATGTTGACACCTATCAGGGAGCTGTTTGTCTGGTTTGGGGCACCCTGCACGTGCACTCCTGGTTTTGTGGCTCTCACTAATCCTGACAGCTCCAGTCAGTATTTTGGAAATTGGATCAGTCATTAACAAATTAAAAAAATAAATTTAGGAACCAGGTTGTTTCTCTTCTCAGAGCGGAGTTTGGGTTGTGTGTGCTGTTGGGTTACAAAGTCAATCATCACCCCCGGTGTGGAGAGAGCTCCAAACAAGCCAGAATACCCAAAGCAGACATTTTTTGATTGATTTACCACTTTCTGTCACCAAAACTGTCTCATCCTTGGCAGGTACAAAGCAGAGCAGGCTGTGAGGGGAGGGTTCTCAGGCTCTGGCTTTGTACACGAGAGCCCAGACCAGTGTGAGCACTGCAATGAGTGATGGTTATCAGAAATGTTATCAATAATTCAATGTTATCAATAGGGTTTTGGTGCCTGGCAGGTGAGGGGCTGAGCAGAGCAGAGCAGCAGCATCCAGTCATCTTCCTCACCCCAGCACCACCTTTGGGATTTTTTCCATTTTTGAAAGAGAAAGGCACAATTAAAGCTCTGTGATGTCCAGACCTACCTCTGCAAGAGGGTTTTTATCTCTGCAGAGTGAGTGTTCCTGGGCTGGCTGTCAGGATTTCCCTGCTCAGTGCAGGGAAGCAAAGCTCAGACCATCAGAGTCTCTGATGGAGCATCCTGGGTTGCTCAGTGCCTTGGGAAGGGTAGAAACACCTAACAGGGATGTCCATGCTCCTGGAATTGCCTGTGGATCAGGCTAAATCTTGCCCAAAATGGGGAGGAACTTTGGATGGGCTATGGAGGTGTTTTGGCTGGGTAGAAAAGATCTCAGGGTGCACACAGAGCCCAGGTTCCAGGCACTCAAATCACAAAATCCCCTGAACTCTCATTTATTGAAAGAACAAACTGCAGAAAAGTTGAAAACCGGAATGATTTGTGTTTAAGGGATCAAAGCTCACGCTCCAAACATGCACACAAGCCAAAGCTGGATGATTAGGTACAGTTTGAGGAACATGTGATTTGCATAAGTCCCCACTCCCCACAGCATCCCAGGGAACAAAGAAATGCTCTGCCAAGCCAACATTTCAGGGATCCCACCGAGCACTTACCCAAATCCCACCCACTTCTTGGTGAGTCTCAGCACTGCTGCTTTTGTCTGAATATAAATGTCCCTGTTCAGTGCAGTGTTCATCCTACCTGGGACATTAAGAGATGCATGTGGACTAAAAAAATATATATTAAAAAAAAAAGCATTATGAATGTTTGATTAGTGACCTGGGCCCCAAATTTTTAACTAATTGAGCACATTAAATGGTATGTCTATGAAAGACTAATACAAGACACTTTTCAAAGCTTCTTTAATAAAAATTCTATTTGGGATTTGACCATAATGGCTATCCTTGCTTGCCAAAACATGACTTCTTAGCAGGTGACTTTCATCAAGTACATCTGAAATAGTACCTAAATGAATTAGCAATAAAATGGACTTAGGCCGAGCAGTAGGAGCCTCCATTAATCTTGGGTTAATCACTAAAGAGATGCCATTCACTTTTCTTAAGAAGTCACATTTTTCTCCCCTTGCTGGCGACCAGATTTCATAAAGTAACATATTTCTAATGAAAGGGCTCTGCTTGAATTAAAACCCTGAAGGTTTATGCAGATTTTAGTTTTGATTACTGCTGGCATGGGCTCTTAGCAGACTCCGGAAGGTAGGGCCGCAGTGAAAGAGTCCCAGCATGCAGTTCATAATATTCTTTGAAATAAAATAGTGCACTTGTACTTAGTGGCTTTAATCAGCTCTGACTTTTGATAGTCAAACAATAGCTAATTACAGTAACACCTGCCTTCTAAGTCATGTCATGTAGGTTATTGCCAACAAGAGACCTTGTATCTTAGCTGCGTGATTATTATAGAGTCTAAAACCTATCTGTTCAAAAAAGAGGGGGGAGAAGAGTGGAGTTTGGTGGCCATTATCCCTCTTTTTATTGTCTGATGCATTTCTGGCTTTTCTCATGGTGGTGTGCTGCGTTTGAAAGGCAGAGAGTTGGTGTTTATGGCCGGATTAGAGATGGGAGTCTCAAGGAGAAGGATGCGATTTGCAGCTCTCACTTTTCTGTGCCCTCACAGGAGATAATGCTGGATGTGTGCAGCCCCAAACCTATCTGAATGCGTCTCGACTTTCAGTGTAGCACAAAATTTGAAATACGTTGTGAGTTGGTTGTATCATCGGATCTCTGGCGGGCAGCCATGGAGCAGAATTTTATTTCGCCATCATTAAATGCACTGGTAGGGGAACAAAGGGCCATTTATTCCAACCTTCATCAATTCTGGAAGCGTTTCATAAAATAAAAAATACGCAGCTAAGAACCCGATTTTGAAATGACAGACCCTGTTTCTGGAAAGAAATCCACACTTTTCCCACAAAATCTCTGCCTTTCCTGTGAGGAATTGAGTCGGACGAGTTTCCCTGTCAGGCGGAAGCCATAAATTATTGTCTCGTTGAAGACTCTTTTCTCATTAATTTTGCCAGTAAATAAGGCTTCGTTTTCACAAACTCAGCCAAGTGAATAATATCAGATGTTTGCCAGAGGGTCTCCAAGAGCTGCAGCTCCGTGTGCTGATCCTGCAGGGATGCTCCCTGCTCCAGACCAAAGGGATAACGGGACAGATTTGGCACCCAGTTCTCCCAGATTTGTGGTCAGAACTGTGTGAACAGGGAAATTAAAGGGTTTTTAATGCTCAGAGCATGCAGAGAAATCCTGGGAGTGTAAAAGGGACCAAACGGAGACATCCTTGGATCTTATTTTACAGAGTGTGTTTATGGGCATGTTTTAGGAAATTGTCACAGGTGGGTTATGCAAGCCCAGGGTTCCACTGTTCTTCCTCCATGGTTTTGAAGGTAAATAGATTGAATTCTGGGAAGTGCATCATTCTCACATAGCTCTGCTCTGGCTGACAATAGAATCCCCCAAAATATTTCGGGATTTTGGCAAGATGTGGTGTATCTCTGCCCTGGGTTTTCACCTGGAATCTTGCATTTCCTGCACTGTAACCCATCACATCCAAGTACTGGGGATGGGTATAGAGGGGTTAAATTTCCCTTTACAATCAGACTGCATGTTTAAAAAAATCATTCCTTCTGGGTTACACAAGGAATTTGCAAAGGAATATGTTCAGGGTTACCTCAACGAGCAGGGAATTCATGTCACAAGGACGTGTTGTTAACTGTGCTTCCCAAAACCACTTCCAAGTTCAGCCTTTAATGGGTTGGCTTTTCCCTCTAAGTTATTCTTTCTCACTCCGTCATTTGTCACATTAACCTCAAACTGTGTAGCGAGAAATCTTCTTTATATCAGTTACCATGTTTGCCATCTCTGATCAGCGTGATTGATCATGGCCCCAGCCACAGGTTGGTAATAAGCTGTTTTGAGAGAGACACACATTTCCCCCAGGACAAAGCTGGCATGACAGCATTATAAACTGGCCATTTATCAAGCTGCTCCCAGGTGGTCACTGCCGGAGCACGGCTCGGCAGCCTGGGCTTCCACAGAGCTACGGGGGGATGGACCTGGGGCTGGTGGGCACCGTGCTGCAGCTCAGGCAGGAGACAGTAACAAATGACAGCACGCTGCAGGCACGATTGGGAGTGCAAATGTCACGCCTGGAGTCGGCCAAGTCCCTCCTCGTACGTGGCAGCAGGGCAAAATGCCATGGGACTGCTCCAGGGGGAATGCTGGGGGGTTTTACTGTGCCCCAAGGGGTTGGGGCTTGGTGCTGTCCAAAATACAAATGGAGCAGAATCATCTTCATCACAGCTTTGCAGCCCAGGACTTTATAGAGTGTGTGTTTGTGGGGAGGCTGGGGAGCATCTCCCACAAGGAAGGGCTAAAGGAATTGGGGATGCTCAGCATGGACAGGAGAAGGTTTGGGGTGACCTTAATGTGGCCTTCCAGTTCCTGAAGGGGCCATCAAGAAAGAGAGAGATTAAATTTTTACAAGGCCTGGAGTGACAGGGCTAGGGGGAATGGCTTCACACACACAGAGGGGAAGTTCAGGGTGAATATATAGAAATATGGAAACAATCCTTCCCTGTGAGGGTGGGCAGGCCCTGGCACAGGTTGCCCAGAGCAGCTGTGGCTGCCCCTGGATCCCTGGAAGTGTCCAAGGCCAGGTTTGACAAGGCTTGGAGCAATCTGGGACAGTGGAAGGTGTCCCTGCCCATGGCAAGGGATGGAACAAAATTATCTTTAAGGTCCTTTCCAACCCAAACCAGTCTGTGGTTCCATGAAATTAATTTTCTGAAGAACTGAATAAAGTGTTACAGAACTGTTTTTCTTTTAACCTGCTCTGTGTTGTGTTCCCCCCCACCCTCCTCCCCTTTTCCCTGAATTTTGGTAAAGTGACTTGTATTTTACAGCTTAAATGTGTAGTTATTCCCAGACTGCACAAACTGCAATTTTTAATCTTAATGATAGATTTAGTGACCACTGAAGTGTAAAATAAACTACTGTGGCCTAATCAATCAAATCTGCATAGTTGAGAGAAAGCACCTGTATGAGGCTTTTATATCAGAATGTCTGTAATGGTAATAGATGTTTATTAGCAACCATAAAGCTGTTTGAATTTAATATCTCTCTAAATAACACCAACAGCATTAAAACAAATCTCTAAAGCAAATGCAACTGTGCCATAAACAGCCCACAATGCAGGGTTTAAAAGCCATTACAAGAATCCTGTGAGATTCATGGGTTGTTCTGTGGCTTAGGACACTCAGCTGGGAGGAGCAAACACTGCACGTGTGGGAAGGAGCCCCCAGGATAAAACATTGCCCAGGTATTTGTGGAGGGATAGATTTTGTATTTTGGCACAAAATGTTTTGTTGAATGCAACAGGCAGCAGAGGCTTCCACCAGGGCAGTGTTCACATCTGAAATGTCCTTAAAAATAAATCAAATCCCATCAGGTTTCAGGCCAAGAACCTCCTCCCATGCAGTGCTGAGGGCTCCGAGGTGGTTTTGGAACACTGAAGAGGCTGCAAACACTCCAAACTTGTTCAAGTGCTCGTCCCTCGTAGTCAGAAGTGAACACAAAGTACCTCCTGAGCAGTTTTTTAGGTTTCCTTGGCACTTCAATATCTGCGGAAAACAAACGTGTAGTCCTAAGAAAACGACGTAGAAGTAAAATCATTAACAGACCACTGAGCCCATTAATGCACTTTCAAGGATTTGAAAAATATTCAGGTTCTGTGGATTTCAAACAGTTCAGGTTTTCTTCTGTTTAATCAAAAGTTCTTCTTTAGTCCCTTATTTACTGGAATGTTAAAAGCATTCTTGGGGGTGGTTATAATCTGGAAAACTCACAGAGAAGCTGCTTTTAAATGCTGAAAATATAATTTTCACCGAGTGTGCCTACTCATGGACTGGGAAGTATTTTATAAACATATGAGCCACTCTGGGAACTTTAGCTGGGCAGCTTTATGAGAGGATTGGAGTGAGAGGGAATGGATCCCATGGATCCACAGGCAGGGATTGCCTGCACTGGGTGGTGCTGAGGTGCCTAAAGCTGTTCTCCTGGTGTATGGATACTGAAATCCACACTTTCATGGGATATGGAAGCAGATAAACCACAGTTCTGGGATCCTGAGGCAGCCTGAGGCTGGGGCCCGCGAGAAGTGGCTGTTTTTTGGGTACCAGTGGTCAGATCAAAGTGGTTGGGAAGAGCAGGAATGTTCAGCTGGGGCGTGGGGAGGAACAGGGAGTGTTCCCCAGGTTTGTTCCAAGGTTTGGGACTCCCACAGGGAACACTGGGATGCTCTGTGCTCTGACACAGCCAGATCAGCCCCTCCTGGGGGATGCCAGATCCCAGGATTGTCCAAAAGAAATGAGGCCCAAGCAGGGATTTTTCCCAGTAAAGGAGGAGAAAAGCCAAGTGAAACATCAGCCTGTTCCTGGGAGGGAGCAGGGAGAGGGCACCTGGTGCTGGAGGGGTGTGGCTGAAATCTCATCTGTATCTGGGAGGGCCTGCAGTGGCAAATGGAATCCTCTGCAAGCCTGGAAAGGAAATTTCAGGGTGAATTTTTGGTGTAAAAAGCCAGGTGAGGCTCTGCAGTGCTGGTGCTCCCAATGCCTGGTGACCTGCCTGGTGTAGCTCTGGCTTCCAGACACTGAGCTGGAGCTCCAAGGAGCCGGGCAGGGGGCTGTCTGTAATCCCTGGGGGCTGGCACTGTGGTGGGGAGGGCTTGGAACACTCCAGCTTTGTGTTTGTGCTGTGCCCTGAGCAGGAAACCCCCTGGTTCTGCTGGCAGGGCTGGCACGGGGCAGCCGCAGACAGTTTGGGGAGGAGGTGAGAGACTGAGAGAGAAGCCTACCACCTACCAACCCCCAAAACAACTGTGAATGATCAAAATGAATGCTACTTATCATTTGTAGGAAGTGCAGGGTTGATATGTGGCCTGTGGGAGGTGTTAGGAAGAAGAAGCTGCGTGGTTCGATGGCGAGCGACGGAACAGCTTTTCCTCAGCTCTTCAAACGCAGCTAAATAAGGACTCTGCAACAACAGAATGGTTTCTGTTATAAGGAATCATTTTTTATTTTGCTATAAATTACAAAATACCACCACCACCCTTCCAAAAAAAAAATAAAAGTGGCTTGAGCAGGAACAATTGCAGGAGACAGCGCAGGGGCTGCCCGGGCGCGATAACGAGCCCTGGGCTCAGGGCTCTGCTCAAGGGAAGCAGAGGGGCAGCAGCCCCCAGCAGCAGGGATTTTCCTTTCCTTAACAGAAGGCCACAGAGGGTGGATTGGATTGTAGAGGCCACAGAGAGTGCCAGGAATTATTTCAGGGAATGAACAGGATTAATTTCAAGATTCATTCTGGGCTGGGCTGGGGAACCCATCAGAAACTGTTTTGTACCTGTTTCATGTCACCATTGAACTGTGCCTACAGGAGGTTTAAGTTTTGCCCATTCTTTCCCACTGCTGTTGGTTTTGTGCCACTTTTGTCCTTGCAGCCACTGGAATTTTCTCTGATCTCTGTTTGGGCTGTGAGTTCACCTTGATCCCTGGGAATCCCCCAGGTGTGATCCCCACCATGGAACTGCATGTGAGGAGTTTGGGAAGCAAACAGCAAACCTGGCTCAGCTCTTCCCTCCTCGTGCTCTTCCCCTCTTTCTTTAATGTCTCACTTCACTCCTGACTTATGAATTCCTTGAAACAGGCCCTGTTTTCTTTGACATTTGGCTACTTGGCACTTCCTCCAAGGTGCCAATCCATGCTGGATTTTCCTGGGTGCTCCAACAATCTACTCAGGGATGCTGGAGGAGCTTCTCCCTGTTGTTTTGTGTGAGGCAGGTGTGATGTGCTGAGGACAGAAACAAGGTGTTCTGGGGCTGTGAAGGGGTTCCAGTGGTTTTTGGGGAAGCCTTTCAGGGGTGTGAGCAGTTGGGTGTAAATCTGCCGTTGTGGCCGCTGGTTTTCACACTCTCTGTAGCATAAGAAATGAGTGAGCTGAACTCAGCAAGTGTTGCAGACTTGTCTTGCACTGAGTGCAGCAGAATGAGGGAAACTGGGACAGGAAAAAATGGAGAAATTCCTGTCCAGCCTTTCCTTAGGTGCAGGAAGATAACCCAGCTCTGGTGCATTGATCCCTGCCTTCAGAACACAGCTTTTAGAAATATTTCCTGCTTTGTACATCTTGTCCAGAAACAAGACATCAAAACATGGCCACTTTCAAAGCTCCAGTATTAAATTATGGTGCAGGCTCACAGCTCAGACACAACTCTCTGATCTTGAGTGCGTTACTCAATGAGAAGAATAATCACCTTAACTAATTATTCTCTTCTCCCAGCAATTAGTGACAGGGTGAGAGGAAATAGCCTCAGGCTGTGCCAGGGGAGGCTCAGGCTGGACATCAGGAGGAATTTCTCCATGGAAAGAGTGGTCAGGCTTTGGATGGGCAGGTTTGGAGTCCCCATCCCTGGAGGTGTCCAAGGATGTGGCACTCAGAGCTCTGGCTTGTTGACAAGGTGGGGAGTGGTCACAGGTTGGTCTTGGAGTGTTTTCCAACCTCAGTGATGCTGTGGTTCTGTGATTCTGTAATCAGAAAGTTACTACTGTGCTGCAGGAAGGGTTTCCAAAATTTGGGTAGAAATTTGAGAGAGGCAGCCTGTGCCCTCAGGGATCTGGGACAAGTGTGTCCCAGCACAAAGCTGTGGGGATGCTTGAGCACCTTCATCATCTCAGTTCATCAGATCCAGCTTCCAAACAGGGGAAACTTGATTCTGTGTCTGAATGGAGTGGACTGGGAGCTCCTCAGCAGTGTGGTGGTGCAGCACACTGTGTAAAGAGCCTGTGCTCTTCTGAGGACCAGGAATTATCCCTAAAATTCCCAAGTTTCACATTTGGGAGCAGGACTGTGATGCAGATCCACAGTGGAGGGCAGTGTCCCCTTAAAACAGTGGAACTCTCAATCTCAAGGACTTCTTCTATGAGTTTTGCTATAAAATAAATGTCCTGTCCAACCACAGCACTCATTGGTCCAAATGAAATAATTTGTCTTTAAAATGCATTATTTCTCCTTCTCCAAGCAGAGCCAAAGGCCTGAGTCTGCCTTCAGGATTAGCAGCCAGTAGAATTTCAATTTATAAATGAAGCCCTTTCTGATTTGCAAATAAAAAGCATCTGAAACCACTAACCAACTTGGCCTGAGTTTTTATGCCTATAAAAATGTCTGAACCATTTGTTTTTAGAATTTTCTAACTGGAAAATGTGCTCCTATGAGCAAATACGTCCAAGTTTCAATTGGAAGATGAGAGGAGTTAAAAAATCTTCATGTTTGCAAGAAAACTCAGAGCACTTGGTCCTCTAGAAACAGCTACAGTTTAATTTTAAATAACCACCAAGCCATGTTGTTGCACCTGAATTAGAGACACAGAGCTAAAGGACTTCTTGTACTTGGATCCAAAAATTCAGGTGCAGAATTGTGGCCCAAGCAGAGCAAGGAGGACTTTTCCCCTGGATTTCAGGAGGATTGGGATTGTTAATCCAGCATCTGTCTGAAGGGGAAGCGTTTACACAAGCACACACAGTGCTGACAAAACCACCACGGGACGGGGTGTTCTTCCCACATTTCTTTGCCTGTTTGCATGTGGAGCCACTGGAAACCACAAAAAATACTAATTGAGAGCACAGTAATTGCAGTTTGGTTGTAAATTACTCAGCAAAGAGCTGTAGAACCCCTGAGCATCAGCAAGTTCAGGTGAGCACAGGCTGTGTGAGAGGCTGAGCTGGCTCAGGGATGATTCTCCTGCTTCCCAACTTTTCCCTACCCTGACGTATGCAAGTGTTTCAGGAATATTTTAGTGCCCTCAGTTTCATAGCAAAAAAGGAAATAAAAGGTGCAGAACTCAAAACTCGAGGTTACATTTTAAATGTTGATTTGGGGCTGTGGTAGGAATTCAGGGAGATTCCTCTGAGTTTTTGGTTTCTTTGAGTCAGACAGATTTAAGTTGTCACCTCTTTGCCCAGGTCTGATTTCCTGATTTCTTAACCCCCAGTTTAATGTTGGTTTCTGTGCTGAAAGATGAACACTGCTGTGCCAGGCAAAACAGTTGGAATGGCTAGAAAACCATTCCCAGCTGGGAATGTGCAGAGCTGGGGCAGAAGATCACACCATCATTTATTTTGGAAAAGACCTCCAAGCTCATCCAGTCCCTTGAGATACACCAGGTTGGAGGAGGGCTCGGGCTGCATTTGCTTTTCCTTGTTACTTTATGAATTGAAAAGGAGGGGAAAAATATTGTAGACAAACAAAAAGCCTCCACCTTTGGTGGAGTTTGTTTGTATTTTCCTGGTTCCAGACTTTTCCTTACACTCTTTCCTCAGCTGGTGCCTCACTTTGGCTGTTCTTTGTGTTCAGAGTATTGCTGGAACCATGGGCTGGGGGAGGCTGTTGTCCCCCTCCAGCCCACTGCACCCCATTTCTTCAGGAATACTTTGGAGTTCATTGTCTTTTAACACTGCTTGGAATTGGTTTTGTTGGGTCTGAGCTGCCCTTGTGGAGGATTGCTGCTACAGGAGGAGGTTTCCTTATTGAAAAGGAAAATTTGAGGAGAGAGCAGGGGAGATCAGTGGAAGGGCAGGGTGAGGTGTCCTGCAGGCCTGGGGCATTTTGGTGTCACCTCTTGTCCCTATCCCCACCTGCCTCAGCCCTTTGGGAGGAAAATTCTTGGAAGAGCATCCCCTGGAGAGCATCCCCTGGCAGTGTCCCTGTGTGCCAGTGCTGCTCTGGCTGATGGCAGTGACCCAGCCTGGCCTTTGGCATTCCTGGAGAACCACTCAGGATACAGGACCCTCATCCCAGGCTTAACCTAAAGTTTCCCTAAACCCAGGCAATCCCTGTGCTGTGACAACTCAAGCAGGTCTCAGTGAAGTGTCCAGCATGGGGAATTCCCATGGATGAGGGACACAGGGGGCATCTTTCCACAAAGTAGAATAATATCAAATATTGCTGAACTACAGAATAATCTCCATAATTCTCTATAATTTCCCATGTTAACCCCGCCTGTCCTGCTCCCCTGTGTCCCTTGCTCCTCCTGGAACACTGCTGGCCAAAGAACTGCTGCCATGGATGGGCCAGGGCCATGCTGTCAAGGGGCATCCCCTGCTCCTGGTTGTCCCCATCCCTGTGCCCGGGGCTGGCAGGGCTGGGAGAGCCCCGTTACCCCCCCGGCTGATCCCATTATTCCTGTTATGTCCTGTTATTCCCATTACCCCCTCTTGTCCCCTGTTACCCTCCATGATTCCTGTTATTCCCCTGTTAACCCCCATTAGTCCTGTTATTCTTGTTATTCCCCCTATGCCCCATTATGCCTGTTATTCCCGTTATCCCCCTTTATTCCCTTTGTCCCCCTTTATTCCTGTTATCCTCCATTATCCCGTTGTCCCCTGTTTTTCTCATTATTCCCCTTATTCCCCCATTACCCTCCCCATTATTCCTGTTACCCCCATTATCCCCCCGTTATCTCCATTACTCCCCATTATCCTCATTACCC
>VWZS01010193.1:0-20957 GCA_013397075.1 Rhabdornis inornatus | reverse complement strand
CCTTCCCAGAACTTCCCTTCCCGAAAAGCCAACTACTGTATATTCTTTTGTGCTTATCATGCTTCAGAAACAGGCTGGCCCAAGGGAGGGTTTAGTGTACTGTAAATTATAAGTCAATATGCCAGAGAGGAAAAACTGCAGCGGCCCTTCTCCCTCTCAGAGAAGGACTTCGACTAAAACTCCTTTTCCAATACCCACTGACACCTTTCTTGGTTTAATTGTTAGACCTTCTTTGTAACTTCTGTTAAGAAGTTAACTCCTTTGTTTTTTTTCTTTTTCAGTCATAAGGTAAAATTTCCTTATCAAACATCAAACTGGGTGATTTGCAGCCATTCTAAAAGTTTGCTGAACTTAGGATCATGGAATGGCTTGAATGACTAGAATCATCTAGTTCCAACCCCATTGGTGTGTGGAGAGACACTTCCCACTAGACCAGGTTTCTCAGAGCTCCATACTACCTGGCTTTAAACACTCCCAGGCATGGGGCATCCACAACTTCTCTCAGCAACCTATTCCAGTGCCTGAGCATTTCTACAGGAGAGAATTTCTTCCTAATATCTAACCTAAGTCTACTCTCAGTTTGAAGTGATTGCCCCTTTTCCTGTCACTGCGTGCCCTGTAAATCATCCCCCTTTATCTTTCCTGTAGGGCCCCTTCAGGAGTTGTAAGGCTACAATTAGTTCACCCCAAAGCCTTCTCTTTTCCAGGCTGAACAAACCCAATTCTCTCAGCCTTTCTTCACAGGAGAAGTGCTCTATACCTCTAATCCTCTTGGTGTCCCTCCTCTGGACTCACTCTAACAGTTCCATGTTCCACTCCAGACTCCTGGGGATCACCACTTGTCACTCGCGTCCATGAGCGGTCTGAGCTGTTGACCACTACCCTCTGGATGTGACCATCCACACAATTCCTTATCCATCTAAGAGTCTGCCTATCAAATACATCTCTCTTTGATTTAAAAATGAGGGTGTTGTGGACAACCATGTCAAAGGCTTTACAGAAGTCCAGATAAGTAATATCTGTAATCCTTCCCTTGTCCCCTGATCAAGTCACTCTATTTCTAGTGGCTGCTCCTGTCTCAGGGAGGCCAGAGTTTGATTCTACCAGTATATCTCCCTTCCTGATTCTCACTCCTTAACCATTCAACATCATCTCAAAGCCAAGAAAAGAAAAGGAAAAAAGAAAAGAAAAAAGAAAAGAAAAAAGAAACAAACCTCATTCCTGTCAGACGATAGATTCAATTATGACTGCGGTCTTAATGTCCTGGAGATGAGTTTTCTTTTCTCTCTCCTTTTCTCTAGAAACTGTAACTTTTTCTCAATGTCAGAACTTAAAAACCAGTGTGTCAGTACTGTGACAGAGTAAATCCTTACTCATCCTTTATTCTTTGTTCCCTCCTGTGAGTCCTCTTTCCAGAGAGCTGCCTTTGATGCGGGGCTGTGGCTGAGCCTCATCAGCATGGGTATGCTATCAACAAAAGAATGCTGGCTCACTTCCTTTCTTCATGCCTAATTAGCCAGAGAAGAAATTTTCAAAGATACCCAATAGGAGTTGGTTTCACGTGAATTCTGAGAAAAGTTTTGTTATTTGCTTTTTTTTGATGAAGAAATACACAGTTTCAATGAGACTTTTTGCTCTTCCCATTTTTCTTTGAAGGAGTATATGAGAACAAGTTAATAACTTGAAAACACTGTGAAACGTGTTAGCCCCAGAAAAAAACTCCTTTAGCCTTTCTACCTTAAAATTTTATGAACACATTTTAAAATAATGAGAGGCTTCCCCCAGTCTCCATTTATTCTACTTTTACACTGAGCTGCACTGGAGATATTTTGTTAATCACTAGAATATTGAACAAATCACACTTTTTGAAAGCAGTCTGTCAAATGTTCAGGAAAGGTCTTGAAATGTTACATATGATGAGACTTTTACATGTAGCTTTTTCTTGTAATGCTTTCTTCAGGGAAAATGCTCCCTGTACCACTGAGCTGGCTGTGCCTTCTCATCTGGTTTCCAGCAGCTGGCATTCGGGGCAGTGTCCCTTGGCCAGCATACATAAACTGCTCGGGGCTGCCCACCCACATTTGCTGTGAACACCCATCCCAGACGGATTTTCCTAGCACCTTTTTCTTAACCTATGCTAAAAATGAGTGTGATCTGCATAATCACAACCCTACTTTCAATTAATGTGGCAGCTGCATTTAGACACAGACAGAGTGGTGTGCGTAATGTCTGCGTGCCATGGGGCCAGATTTTCGCCTGTGTCCTGCTGGTAGCTGGGGCCAGGTGATGTAAAAAAATGTGGTCCCAAACTTGGATATTCTCTCGAAAATCTGGGTTTTTGTATCAGTGTTTGTATACATGCACCACAGTATTGGCAACAGCTACTGTACATGCTGCAATCTTTTAAATATTTCATTTTTTTTTTCTCTGAATTCCAGCTTAGTTTTACATCCCAGTCACTCCTTTAAAATTCCTCATGGGTTACCTGTTTCTTACCTTTCCCCTTCCAGCTAAAACAGAACTTTGCCAATAAGTATGCCCTTGACAAACTTTCAAAAGCACAGCTTTATCCTCTGGTCTCTGTAACTGTAGATAACAATGGAGCCACCATAAATGACATTCGTTTACTATTTCTGGCATGCATCACAGACACATGTGGAATACACTTCTAGAAGCTCTGTGAGTAATTCTTGTCACAGGAACAAACTGGGCTCTAATTTTTTTAATTTCAAATCTGTAAAGTGGAAATCATAAAAATTACTATATAGTAACACCGTATCACATAAAATGTTTGAATTCTGCAGTTATAATGCAAAGGTTTCACTAAGGTTGAAAATGCACGGTAGCTTCTAATGCAATTTTGCATATTCTAACTTTTGGTAAAGATATGACTTGGAAACTTTTTTATCCTTTCCCTGGAGATGATTTTTTTCTTTCCTTGTAAAAACTAAAATTCCCTAGGAAATACATATCTTTTTTAAATTTAAGCTTCAGAAATTAAAGTTATTGCTATTACAACGGCGTGTTTTGACTTTTTTGAAACAAAATGAGACAAAAGCAATTGAAAACAAACAGTACTAGCCTACTTTAGTAGAGGCAAACTTACAAAGGCAAGCTATATGTGTACCATCACCTTTTGAGCACATTACAAAATAAAGTGAATTTTGTAGATAATGTACAACCAGTTTCAAAGAAATGCTCCAGAAACTTGCAGGATAGAATCACTTGTGCTTAAAGCAGATATAACTGAGCAGCCAGGAGCACAGATCAGATGGAACATCCATAGGACATGGATAAAATATTGTGGTGTATCAACCAATAATGATGAGGGACAGTCAGCACAAATATCTCTAGAATTTGTCTTTATTTTTTTAAAAGATTGTTTGACAGCATCTTCTAGAAAGCTGATTCCTTGTAGACAGATGGCACAAAGTTTTTCACTGGAAGGGAATGACTTTCAGTCTGCACTGAACCATGGGACTCTAATGACTGGGAAGGCAGAACAGAATAAACCAGTATGAAATATTTCAAAATTCTGAAGAGAATATTCTGATTTTTTTCTTTTAATAGAAACTTGAAAGCCCATTTGAAAAATACTTCAACAACTAAACAAGAAAACAGAAGAAACCCATCAAAATTAAGAAGGAACATTCTGATAGCCTTTTAAAATAATACTACAAGACTGAAATAATTTATTTAAATTCATTTTTATAAGAAATTTCTAAATATAGCACATTGATTTGAGTTTAAATGAAAACAAATTTTGAAATAACATTATTACCAGTTCCCACGCAGCTCCTCTTTGAAGTCTTTAGCTGTGAAGTCAATTAATAACAAAGATAAATGCCATATGGGTTTTGGCCATGTGGATGTTATATGAGCTGAAATGGTTCTTTTTCTTTTCCTTTCTATTTTCCTTTATTCAAGTAAAAGTGAGAGATTAAATTAAAGAAAGGCAGTTGTTGGTAGTCTATAAGTGAAAAAAGTGTTCGTAAAGATTCAAGAGTCTGTCCTAGATTTCCTCCTACAATTTGGTGCCAAGCCTTCACCATAGTCTAAGACTGAAGATGGACAGACAGACATTTTGATATGAGATGCTGAGTGACCAAGTCCATCCCTTTTGAAGCTTTGAGAAGTCACAGGCCTTCCAGAGACCCCAAAGTTCTACTTTGATCTTGCATCCAGTGACGCCAAAGCTGGGCTCCCAATCTTGCTCCTCAGCCTTTCCAGGAATTCTCCTATCTTACTGATAACCTCTTTAGAGTGTAAAAACCCACAGCTTTCTGCCCTCATCAGACAGAAACAAAGTAGTTGCTCACTCAGAAATGTTCAGGAGATTCATCAGAAGACTGCTAAACCTCTGTCATAGTTCTACTCTTTCTGACATACCAGCAGTTTGGGATCTGCTTGGATTAACTGCTTACAACACTGTTGATTTCTCTATAGCCATGCTCATTTTAAACAATTTGATAGTCTGATAAACGATAATACTTTGTGAGAATGGCAGTTTGTCCCACAGATATCTTTCCTCTTGAGGAAGGCTGAGTTGGGGCCTTTGATATGTCATATTCTCCAAAACATTGCATCCTACTTCAGTTCCGTGAATGAGTGTCTGTACCACTGTAGGAATGTGAGCTGTATGATTCCAGATATGGTTGTTCACAGCCTTAATCTTATTTGTCCAAAATTGAAGTACTCACTGAGGAGTTTTATCTCCTTTTGGCCTGTTTTTTTCACTTAGTTACCTAAATGAAAAAGTTTATGATTAATTCTTTTCTCAAGACATGGTAAACTTGCATTTTAGATCATTGTATTAGCAATGTAAATTTTACGTCTGATTTTTTCTTTCATTTAGTACATCCAACCAAGTTTCTAATGCACCTTCATGACTAATTTTCCTGGTGGCTTGGAAGTTCATAGCTTTTGATAGCAAGAAACAGTATCTTGTTTGGACACCCTTGCAGAAGTGCCTCCTAACTTTCTGGACTTCTAGTCTATGGCTACCAAACATTCAGGTATTAAGACTGCACAAACTGTTCAACTTACAATAAAGACTGCAACTCAGGCTCAAAAGAGGGCCAAAGGTCCAGTTTACCTTTGTCTTCCTGAACCGTAATCCAAACCTGACACCTAAATATGGTTTTAACTTTCACTTTCTGAACTGTTCTGTTGATTATTCATGTTCAAAGTTCCGTGAGTTTGTAATACAAATGTTCAAGTTATTTGCTGCATGCTCTAATTAGAAACACATTTGGGGATGTTTTTAAGAATGTTTCACCCTTCAAAAGGGTTACTCTGATATCCGTAAGGAATGGAGTTTGCAAAAGCAAAAAGTTGAATTTGGCTAAAAAGGCACCTTCAAAAACAAAAAGTTTTCAAAAAACAAGACTTACCTGCTAACAAAAGCAGTTTGGAATGAAGAATGCTTTGCTGTAAAATTGTCTAGAATAGTTTTGAGGAAGGGCACTGCTGCTTGGTTTGCACACTCACAGCATCACAGCATCATTTAGGTTATAAGAGACTTTTGGAGATCATTCTGTCTAGCCTGCCCAAAGCAAGTTTCACAGTACTTTACCCAGATTTTTTTTCCTGGTTTACTTTTGCACTGATAAAGTAACTATAGAATCTCTCCGTGTCACCTCTTTCCAGCTGCCACTCTACAAGCCAACTCTGAGCTGTGGCTCATAATCAGGAATCATGCACCAACCCTGCATGCTCCAGGCAATGTTCCTAAACTGCAGACTGACAGTTTCTTTTTGCAGATTGTCCTTATATAGAATTTTCAATCCTAAGAATAAGGAGCAAACATTTCAAAAATAGCCATATAGCTCTACAGTACTGAAATAAGTGGTTGAATATAAAACCATGCAACTTCTTTAGGTCTGTATTATCTCTCCTTCATCTCTCTTACCTACAATTATCACTCACACAACTAACTTACTTTAGTCCAAAAGAATAACTCTAAAATTCCATTCATAACTACTCATGGAGATGAACATTTAAATTTGGAATTTTAAGTTTTCTTGTCAGAAATATTGCGGCATGCTCAAGTAATCAGGGACCAGCAACAACACGATATGGACTAGCTGGAACTAACAAGAATAGCAAAAAACCCACAGTGCTTAATGTGTGATTTATTACTGAATGCATAAAAAACTCAACTGATCACAGTTAGTACGTATTTTGTAAAATATTTTAATATCTCAAAATAAAGTTTAAAAAATTAGAAAATAGAAGGCAACTACAATTTTGGCATGGCTATTAAGTAAAAAGACACTTAAACTATCAGTAAAAAAATAATTGTGACTATTCATGCACCATACAATACGGACAACAGTTTAACACCACTCAGGAAGATTGCTCTATGTTGATGTCATGTCAAAAAAAATTATTATGATAACCCAGGTTAGACACACAAATTATGATGCTTTGTAGCTGAGATACTTTAGTGCCTGTCTTTTTTACAGTCATGTTTTTACTGCAAGAACACAGGAACTAATTATTTCACTAAACAATGCAAGTCTTTTGCAGGACAGAAAATGCATCATTATGGGATTTTGTGTTTGTAACATTTTTCTTTAAACATATTAAACCTTCTCTTTTTCTTATTTCCTGATTGAATACACACTACACAAAAGCCAGTTCTAACAATGATAACAATCTTCCATTCTTCACTACCACCTGTTAGCCAGGTTCTCATAAACTGGTGGTTTTGCCCAGAATATACTAAGGATCTGTGCTGTTTTGGGCTGGGGTAGCATTAACCTTCTCAGTGGCTGGGGTGCGGCTCAGTTTTGGATTTGTGCTGAACACAAAACATACAGGGTTGATAATGGAGAGATGCTTTTGTTGTTGCTGAGCAGGGCAGAGCTTGCACAGAGCCAAGGCCTTTTCTGCTCTGTGTGCTGCCACAATGGTGAGGAAGCTGGGGGGCACAGGAGCCAGGAGGAGACACAGCCAGGACATGTGACCCAAACTGACCAGAGGGGTAATCCAGACAGATGTTGTCATGCTCAGGTGTTTTAGGTTGCAATACAGGATGTGACCAAAAGTATGTATTCCATCACCATCTGTTGAAAACAAATGGGGCAGTGATCCTTTTCTCTGTGGGAGATATTCTCTGCTAATGGGCCATCTGTTAAACCCAGGTGGGGCAGTCATCTTTATCTTTTCCACAACCCATCCTTCCTCCAGGAAGCTATCTTCTGCTAATGAGCCATTGAGTCCCACTGTATGACTGATAAAATTACATCATCCCATTGGGAAATGCTCCACCTGGGGGGAGGAGCCAAGAATGTCCTGCCTAGATGAAAACTGAGACTTGGAACACCAATGCAGCCTTTTTCCACTGGATCTCAGAGGAAAACTGGACCTTTCCACATCATCACTGGACCTTTGGAGGAAAACTGCACCCTTCTACAGGACCACTGCTTCAACTGAACCACGTCTGTCATCCAGGAGGACTGCAGCCACCATTTAATGGAACTGCTACCAACACCCTGACTGATAGGGTGTCAGGTTGGATTCTGACCCTGTCAGTGTTTTTGGGTTTGTTCTCTGTAATACTGTATTTCTATTTTAATTTTCCTAGTAAAGAACTGTTATACCTATTCCCATATCTTTGCCTGAGAGCCCCTTAATTTCAAAATGATAATAATTGGGAGAGAGGGAGTTTACATTCTCCATTTCAAAAAGAGGCTCCTGCCTTTCTTGGCAGACACCTGTCTTTCAAACCAAGATATCACGATATAAAGCTGAGGGAATGAAGAAGGAAGGGGGAACATTTGGAGTGATGGCATTTGTTTTCCTGAGTCACTGTTCTGTATGATGGAGCCTGGCTCTCCTGGAGATGTCTGAACACCTGCCTGCTTATGGGAAGCAGTGAACTAATTCCTTGATTCGCTTTGCTTGTTTGCATGGCCTTTGCTTTCCCTGTTAAACTGTATTTATCTCAGCCCATGAAGGCTTTTACCCTTCCAATACTCTCCCTCACCCTGCTGGTGGGGAAATGAGCAAGTGGAGCTGGTGACTTGGCTGCTGGCATTTGCCAGGTTTGACAAATTCTGACAAAACATGTTAGAATAAAACAGAAAGAA
This sequence comes from Rhabdornis inornatus, assembly GCA_013397075.1. NCBI lineage: Eukaryota > Metazoa > Chordata > Aves > Passeriformes > Rhabdornithidae > Rhabdornis > Rhabdornis inornatus. The sequence goes on along the minus strand of VWZS01010193.1, from coordinate 12,861 downwards.
AAAAAGGATGAGAAGTCATCTTTAACTTCCATAACTAAATCTGGTAGAGACTGTTGGCTTAAACCAAAGTAACTTCTTAACATATACTTCATTATCTTTAAAATAGACAATCTTGGAAATAATAAATGGCATTTATTAACCTTCAAAGAGAGTTGAAATATAAAGAGGCAGTTATTTGCACATGGAAGTAATGATGACTTTGATCCTGCTTCTTTTTGCTTGGAAATGAGTCAAAGAAACCAAAAAATTAGTACCTGTGGAAATTAAAATCAGGGTGTTAGAAATGGCTAGATTTGCAATAGTTAGTTACTTGGGATTCAAATGAAAATATATGAGAAATATACAATAAAGAATTGGCGTTCTTTGATTTTGCCTGAAGAAGCAGCAGCATTGCCTCACAACTTCCAGGAAAATTTCAGCTTTTTTTTTCTATTATGATGCTTTATATATTACTTCATTAAGATTTGTAAGTCTACGTTTGCTAAGATACCCATGAAGGACTGTAACCTGTCTCTACCTAAGCCAGTAGTGTACCTAAGCCAGTCACTCAACTGTGACCCACGGACTGCAGAAACCAAAATTGGCTTAATGTAAAACTGATGTGCCTTTGCATGTTCTTTTCTCCTCTCTACTCTTGCCAATGCAAAATGGGGTTAATTGCTATTATTTTAAAAGAAATCATGTTGTTTTAAGGATTTTATTGTAAGGGAGAGAGACCTTTTTTCTGAGACCTGAAGTTTTATTGAAACTAACTTATTTTCCTTAATAGAATAAGTACCAGACTGCTGAACACTCATTTATGAGTTCAGAAGGAAGGAGTACTTTGTGAGTTAAATTAAGAGAGGAAATCAGCGGACAGATGTCACTGGTATTACCAAATAAATTCTTACTTGCTCTGGGAACTGCATTATAACTAAACTGCATTTTAATATATGTATATAGTTTTAGTATGCTTGGAATGAGTGCATCCGTCATGAACAATAGGGTCTCTTGACAAACCTTGAAAGACGTGTTGAAGTAAAGAACATTATGAAAAGACACTGCTGGATTTATTAAGTGTGGAAAAGATTCAAGAATCTTCATAAAGATTATCACCTCCACAGTCCCCTCCAGCCATTCCAAGTCTTGCCTCTCTTTTCACAAACACGAAGAAATTTTGACATGAGGCAGCAAATACTAAATAAAATGGATGGGGTTGTCTGAAGTAAGCTAATAATGGACCCAGCCTTACCTCTCCTGATGAGAATTTTTCTTTTGATTCCATCTAATCAAATCAAAAAATCAAAGTCTGATTGATAAACAGAAGGATTAATCAAAAGAATGATTGATATGATTAACCATTTAAAATCAGTACAAAATGGCAGGCTTTATTCTTTCTCCAGTAAAAGTCCTGCTGAACATACCACTGTGAATTTAGTTAGAGGTTTTACCCCTTCTGTTGCAGTCACTTGAACATCAAGCACCATATTTCTGTTATTTACTGCCCACTTTAGAGACTTCACTGGGAGCTCTGAAACTGCAGTGAAGGCAGATTCTAATTTTAAAATACACTGCAGCCATTATTTGAATTACACTTCCTTTTAAGTTCATTACTTCTTACTCGAATTACATGTTGTATGAGTCTCAAAACTTGGATTTGCTGTGTCCTCTGGAGAAAGGCTGACTCTTACTTGTAGTACAAGAAGGTCACGCATTTCAATCAGTCTGCAGTTGTGAACAGAAATTATGGCTTGGTGACATTTACTCTTTTTGGTTTTAACTGCAGTCCTTGAATGGTGTGCTAGTGTAGAATACCACTTTTTTTCATGGTAATACATAACCACATACCTTTAGCCTGAGATAATTTCCTGTAATCTCTAAAATAAAACATTCATGAAGAGCTATTGATTAAGGCTTAGAAAATGAACTTTCAGGCTCTTTTGTTTCAAAGCAAGTGATTTCTCCTCTTCTGGTAACAGAAGGGAAGTCCTGATTCCTTAAACACCATAAATGTAATCAAACTGTCATCCTACTGCTTGTGGTAACAAACAGAAAATGCAACAGAGGTAGCATTGCACTGCAGATTAGTGGGATCCATTTAGTCTCAAACGCCGTTTGTACAAATCCCAACTGAAGTGTAAGACATCTGGGAAATATATTTGCGGTGACTCTAGGATCCTTCTTTTCTCACTGGCTTCTTGTGAAAACCCTGAATGAATCACAGTCTGGAGTCTGATTTGAAGCTGAGAAAATACTCCTTTTTGTAGAAGAAGGAGAGTTAATTACTCACTCAGTTTGAAGGCCAACATGAGAAAATCAGTCTTTCATTAATTGCTAGGTAATCATATGTTTGGAAGCATGGCAAAAGTATGTTTTTGTGTACTAAGGAGAATTTTATGTGAGGAGAGAAAAGTGCTCAATTTCAGGAGCTCTGTCTGAGGTCTGACAGGTGACCCCACAGGAGAATCAGATTAACCAGGCCTGGAGAAGACAATGCCTTGGTGAAGGACAAACATCTCACACTATTCTCTGAGAAGCAAGAGCTGTTGCAGCTGATTTCACCTTGTCCATGTCATAACCAAGTTCAAGCTCAGAAAATTTACCTGGGAGGTAAATTTTGCTGCTGGGTCTTGTCCTGGCTACCACCACTGGGCTGCTCCCAGCAATAGCCCATGTGAAATGCCATCCAGCAGCCAGGTAGGTTTGACTGGAAATGCTTGGACATGGATGCCATCAGCAGGAACTTTACTGTTAACATGAACACCATTGTAATTGTCAAGAGCATGGTGTGAGGGATCCACACAGATTGCAAGCTATGGTAATGGAAACTCCACCTCCATCTTTCAGATCCGTCTAGTGTACAGGCATACTGGATATAAAGATCTGCATTAGTTCAAAATGCTCTTCCTGCCCTGCCAAAGGATACACAAAATGCATGGTACAACAACTAAAGATTTAAAGTCCATGGATGCTGGTAACTTTTCAAGAGGTCTGTCTTAAGAGTGCAGAAGCAGGCAATTCCAAAGTGTCAGAAGTCAAGCAAGTGGGTGATGAGTCTGACTTGGGCCAGGAGAGATCTTCTAGAACTTAGGAGAAAAATGAAAGTGTATGGACACTGTACACCAGGACAGGCAACATGGGAGGACTACTGAGATGTTGTTTGCCACTCTAGGGAGAAAATGCCTGTGGACAAAGCTCAATTAGAGCTCCAGCTGGCTGGTACTGTGAAGGACAACAAAAATAGCTTTTTATTATATGTTAACCATGAGAGAAGCAGAGAGAACACTGTCCCGTTACTTGATGAGGCTGGTCACCTCTCAAATTGGGATGCAGACAAAGCAGAGGTTTGATGCCTTCTTTGCCCCCATCTTCAGTAGCAATAATTGTCCCTGGGTCCCAGAGCCTGAAGAGGTGCAAGATAATAACTGGAGAAAATATAAACTCCCAGTTAACTCTGAACTTGTTTGTGACTTGCTGATCCAGCTGGATGCACATAAGTCTATGGAGCCTGATGGAACTCATCCCAGGGAACGGAAAGATCTGGCTGATGTCTTCACAAGACCTCTCTCCACTACTTTTTGATGGTCTGAAGGGTTGACTGGCAAATGTGAAGTAGCTGTGGGGATGATGAAGCACTGGAACATGTTGCCCAGAGAAGTGGTGGATGCCCCATCTCTGGAAGTGTTTAAGGTCAGGCTGGATGGGGCTTTGAGCTGCCTGCTTGAGTGGAAGATGCCCCTGTCCCTGGCAGAAATTTTGGACTAGATGTTCTTAGGCTCCTTTCAACCCAAACCATTCTACAATTCTATGATTCTATAAAGAGTCCCAGTTTTCGAGAAGGAAATATAAGTATAAGAAGGAAGACCCTGGTAAAAACAGTCCTGTCAATTTCACTTTATTGCCTGGCGAAATTATGGATAAGGTTTTCTTGGCGTTTATAGACACACATTTGAGAGACAGTGGTCTCAGTCTTCAGTGGTCATAGCCAGTACAAGCTCACAAAGAGAAAATCTTACTTAAACAGCTTAATTTCCTTGTGACTAGGCCGCCCATCTAGCTGGTCGAGGGAAGCCGATAAATTGGTGGTTTGGGATTTTAGCAAAGCTTTTGATACTGTCTCACAAAGCACATAAACTAGATGAGTCCACAACAGGATGGGTGAGCAATTGGTGAATGGGTCTGGTCTGAAGTGTAGTGAAGGCAGTTTCAACAGTCTCGTCGCCAAGTCACCAGAGGAGCTCCCCAGAGCTCATGTTTAGGGGCAGTACTCCCCAGTGTTTTCATAAATGATCTGGACAGAGGAGTTGAATGTACATTAAGTAAGATTGCCAGTGATACCAAATTAGGAGCTGTAGACTCTGTTGAGAGCAGGGAGAAAATTGGATAGTAGAAAGATCTGTGTAATCATTAACTGAATGCAATTTAACAAGTGTTGGATTCTCCACCTGGGGTGGGGGAATTCTCATTATATTTACAAATTAGGAGATCAGAGACTAGAGGGCAGCCCTGAGGAAAGAGATCCTGGGTCCTGGATTGATGGCAAGCTGAACTTGAGCCAGCAGTGCCCTGGCAGGCAGGAGGGCCAACCCTGTCCTGGGGGCATCAGGCACAGCATCACAGCCAGGCAAGGGAGGGGATTGTCCTGCTTTGCTCTGAGCTGGGGCAGCCTCACCTCCAGTGCTGTGGGCAGTTTTAAGTGTCACAACATAAGAAAATAAAACTATGTCCAGAGGAGGGTGAGTGAGATCCTGCAAAGGCCTAGAGGCAAGACTTATAAGGAGCAGCTGAAGTCACTTGGATTGTTCAGCTTGAATAGGTACCAAGCCTATCAGAGTCCAAGAAGAGCCTGGACAATGTTCTTGGTAATACAATTTACTGTTAGGTAGCAATGTGAGGAACAGGGTGTTTAACTTGATGATACATATGGATTCCTTACCACTTGAGATGTCACATGATTCTATGATTCTAAATAATTCAGCTAATATTTTCATAGATGTGTAGGACAGTTATAGGAATAGTCACAGAAAACCATAACAACTCTCACAGTCCATTTATATCTCAAATTTAGATGATAAGGTATTCCACAAATTAGATTTTTTCTAGGAAAGAAACATACAAATATGTTAAATAAGGGCTCCATGCCCTTTGTAGACTAGTCTAACATATTAATTCACTAATTCATTACTTTATTAATGAGGTTTGCAACTCACAACTTCTCTAATTCTTAACTTGCAACTGGCAACTTACATGACTGTGAATAAAATAGTTGCCTAATCAAGTAAGGGCAGCAGAGCTTATCCTTCCTCCCCTATCAGGGTTTGTGTGTTCGCTGTGTCACACGGGGAGCCACAAAAAGCTCAATACTTTAGCTGCTGTTGGATGCACTTGAAAATCTTTTTGGTTAACCTGACATATTTACGCCTTCCAGCTCCAAAGGCTTGTCTGCACAATTTCCCTAAGTAAGTAGATTCAGAAGAAACTGCCAATCAATACACACCTACAAAACTCTCAAAGATGTCCTGTTTTGCAGCCTCTACTTTGGTGCCACATCTTAGGTGCAAAAACAGAAGAAAAAACACACACAGCATATGATGAAATTCAGAGATCATAATTTCCTTTTAAATTACATAAGCATACAGCCCGTGCCACCTAGCAAAAAGTCTTGTGATGACACCATCACCTGGGTTCCTCTTCTCTACTCTAGATTCCCAAATTTTGTCATGTCAAAGGTAAGACAAGGGTAATCTCAAGGCAAATATGCATACACACTTCTTCACTGTGCACTGCTAGGAACAGTGCTATAGCATCAACCAGTAAGTCAGCTGAACTGTGTCACCCAGTGCTGAACATGACTGCATCACCTGCACTTTAGACTCAGGTAAAGATCTGGGTGATTCAGACTTTTCTGATGTCTTTTTCAAACCCAGTCCTCTGGTCTTACTGTCTTGTAACTTAATGAAGGATGAGAAGGGTGGCACTGAAACCAGCTGGCACAACCGGCAAATTTATTGTGGTTCTGCCTTGGCAGCAAAGCTGGGTGCCATTTTTCTAATGTGCTATATTAACAGGAATTAAATATCTGGGCCTGGTTTTCTCCTCAGTCCAGCAGCAGCTGTGGCGAGTGGGAGAGAATCCAGACCTCAAGGCTTGGAGGTAGGCTATGACCTGACTTCACCTCAGCCTGACCAACAGACAGTGGTATTTGTTCAGAAACATTTTCTCCATGTTCTGCAAGGACATCTACTTGTCAGAACAACTTTTGGTTCACAGAAAATCTTTCAAAACAGTGTCCCTAATGTTATTATAATTCATTATAATTTGTTATTATAACCAATCTATCTGTCTATCACTCTGTCTATATACCTCCCTCCTTCCTTTTCCCTCTCCCCTATATTCTGAGCTTTGCTAAGTCAGGATTTGTATCTTCTTCACATTACAGTACCTCGTATATATCTGCTCAGTGAGACTGTACTTTCTTCTAAATGTGTCCCACCAATGGTATTCCTTGTAGGATATGGCAGGCCTAGGAAAGGAGTCAAAAGTGTTAATTATCTTCCTGTGGTAAAATCTTTTTATCTTCATATCCTGGCAAGGTGGCTCTCAGCTCCTGAAACAGATGCTGTGTCCTAGTGTCACCGTAATTACTCCACCAGAATTATGCAAAGACCAACTTCCCCATCTATACTAGAAAATGTAGTGCAGTGAAGCATATAGCTGATATGTGTCTCTCAGGTAGAAAGACAGTATATATAGAATATTCTAAAATAGCAAGAAGCTATAATACTGTGCATTGCACATGTATCACATGCATGTGGTAAAACCTTGATGCAAAGGGAGATATTCACTGTTGCCTTTGACAGCAAAGGAGTGAGGATTTCTCCCACATTGGTCAGACAGAAATAAAATGGCTGCACAAAAATAAGTGATAAGACAGAGAAAAATAGAAGAAAGAAACAAATATCTAGTAAAATCTTTAGAAGCTATTCTAAGTATTATGTTCTAATCCAATTGGGTTTTAGTAATCTGAAAAAATGGCACTTTTTGATCTAACTGGAACATTTTCATTTCAATGCATACTTCCTGTTGTGAAATGAAAAAAAAAAAGAAAAAATGAATATGATTACTAGAGATTTTTGCCCATTGTTTACTGGTAGGAAAGGTGACATACAGCATGCTAGCAGACCAATATACTTAGTAACAAAGAGGCACCTAAATTGTTGTAAGTTTATAAGTTTGTCTTGTTGAAAGAGTACAGAGTGGTAACAGAGTTCCTGTCCATATCCTGAGCCAGAAGCTGCAGCTCTCTGTGGGAGGCACACATGTAGCCCTAGGAAAATGGCTCCACTGTTTTATTTTGAATAGCTTTTCCCCAGGTGCAGATGCCAGATGCACGACCTTCTGCACTGCAGAAAGCTCTGGATCACTTTTGTCGCACAGGGACTTTTCCACATTAACATCATACCCTGAATAGGTCCCAGTATTTCAGCTTTCACTCGGAAATAAAGTCTGTGAGCACTCTGATGAAAAAGGAAGAGGCAAGAAGAGGGATACTGCAGAAGGACTGCAAGATCATGTTTCGCTGTTAATTTGGAAGTCAGTTTGTTAATAGTCATGGCTGGATGAAGAGATGTGATTTAATGGTTGGAGCACAGAGCTATAAATCTCTAATTTAGCTCTGAAGCATCATTTTCTTGTGGCCTAATCCAAGTTACTTAGTCTTGCTTCACCTGTAAAATAGGGATACCATATATTTTGCAGGGCTATATGGAGGGCTTATTGGCTTAAGTTTCTGAAGTGTTTCGCAGAGAAAAGAAATTAACATGTCCTTAGAAGTATAGATCAAAGCTTCAGTTCAGGTGAGGTCTTGAAATTCTAGTGTTTTACTTGCAATTATTTGAATTTCATTTCAAAGATATTGAACTTGTAAAATTTAATGAAAAAAGATATTTAAAAATCATATTATCCCTTTCCAATGCAATGATATCTTTTACACCCTTCGAAACTGTTGTAGATCTTGCTTTGTTTTTTTTTCTTGCTGATGTTTGTTGTTTATTCACCACCTATATTTTCCCTCCTTTCTTCTTTCCCTCCTCTCCTTATACATTTTTTACAAAAGTCATAATATTTATAATCTTTTACATATATCAGTGTGGGGTTGTCTTCAGTTACACTGTCCAGGACATATTCAGCTCAGACAAGCCTCAGCACCTCTCATAGGCCCAGTTATAGTTCTGACAGCCTTGTAAACAATTGCCCAGACAAGGATTGTCTATTCAGTCAAAATCATATGCAAGATTAAGAGCTGTGATAACTATTAGAGCGGCCTGCTGATTATTAGAAAGGATTTTGGAATCAATAGTGTACAATGACTTCAATGGAAAATTACCTCCTACGAGTCAAACCTGCTTTGAGGATGGAAAACAAGAGTTTGTTCTCAAATTTATCTTTCAAAAATTATTAATGACTTTTAAGGAAACAGGTAGTAACTTGCTCCTGTACTACTTACAAACTTGTAGTTGAAATATCAGTTAGTTAGGTTTAGAGCACAAAATATTGACAAACAGGCGGCTTCAAGAACGTGTTGGTATTCATAAATAAGAACACGGAGTGGGAAATATGTCCAGGTTAGAGAACCAAAAATAATTATGCATAGCAAGACCCAAATAATATACTTACTGTCTTATAATTAATAGGAATATCCCTGGTTTTTCCTACTCTGGTAATATTATTTAAAAGTTTAGTGTTACAAATTCTCCTTATTTCCCCCAAGTACTTTAAATACATGATCAGACATCAAATCACAATTTTCTTACAAACTGTATGGTGAGCTCTTCGGAAGGTGTACAGTAATTTACACAAACTGGACTAATTTGCTTTCTGCTGCAGTCAATGGCCAAACTTGTTTTTAGTCTCAGTAAAAAGAAGATTCAATCCCTACTCTTGCTAAATAGCAAAAGAAAGCACGTATGGAAATTTATTTATTTTTTATGAGTTTTTCATGTGAGCTATCAATGTTCTGTTTTGCTGTAGGAAAAAATACAAGATTCTGTTTTAATAGAAGGCTGCATTCAACTGGAATTCTGTTTAAAAGGTGCCAGAATCAGAAATCCTATTATAAACTGGGACAAGAAGCAGGTCTTCTAAGACTTCTAGAGAACAAATTAACAAGTGGGAATGATTAAATCAGAAGTGACTTGGTGTTCTAATTGAAGAAGTCATGCAGCATGATGTCACTCTCTGTTATTAGTATTTAATTACTTTCAGAGAGAGCTCTGTGTGCTTCTCTTCTCTCTCCCACAAGAAAACACTCACAGCATCTAAAATGCATCAAGTTGTAGAAGAATGTTGCTGTTTGGTCTGTTTTAAGTTCATGTAATTAAATTAGCTAAATAAAAAACACAGAGCTGTTTATAGGCTCAGCTTTGAATTTTTCATTTTATGCATCCAGGTCTGTTTCCAGTCTCATTGGCTGGTTTAAAAACTACTCTTGAAATGTGTCTTACAAAGAATAGTTACATCCTGTGACTGCACCTGGTTTGCTGAACTGGCTATTTGAATTTTTCTCAGCAAATTGTTAGTGTAGGGTCATTATATTACATAAATTGAGAGGAGAGGAGGACACTCTGCTAGCTACTTATCCATGCTTATAAGATATTCAAAATCTTTTTGTCATCAAAATGTTGGGACAGATGAACTCCACTTTTACATTAACGCCAAGGAAAACTATTTTGTGCTTCTATCCATTGCAGATCATCTAGCTGCCTCATATTATCCAAACAGAACTGTATGTTCATACACCATAAAGAAATAAAGACTTAAATAAATGAAATTTCAAAGGGGAGAATTACACAGTGCAGACTAGTTTATATTTGCGTAAACGTAGTCCCCATTGCAGCAGTAGAACTACTGAAGTACCATTACCCTGAGGCTTGTATCTATCTTGTTTTCTATGTCTCTGATGACATAAGCTTTTAATATTTTGAGCATTTCAATAATGCTATTATTCAAGAAAAAAAATTAAAATAATTGAGATTGAACACTATTTTGACAGACTTCGGACTTCCTCATCACTGAATTTCTCTACATGCTTGCAAAACAACAGTCCTGAGAAATGCTACACATTCTCAGAACTTGCTCCTTATCACTTTGGAAAGAATGTTCAGCTCACATGTTTTCTATTGGCCTGGTTGCAAGGTTGAAAACTAGGTATCTTAAACACTGCTGTGAGAAACAGAACTGTGCAAGGCTCATCTCACCTTTATCTACCTATGCTTCAGCTTCAGAAAGTAGGGGGGGGGGTGGAATCTAAGTTGGGCTTGCTGAGAGGAGAGATAAGCCTGAGGATTTCTCTCTTACGAAAATATGAAATATGTTCTTTTTCTCCAATCATGAGGATTTCTGTCCTACCTTGGGGCAGACAGACACCGTTTTTTCTTCTTCCTACCTAATGGGGTTTTGACAAAAAGCAGGAAGAAGTAAATCTCCTAACTGCAAGAAAAGAAACCTTTCCTTTCTCATGTCCATGTGATGACTCCAGAAGTAAATTCCCTTCCCACCGCAACAGGAGATCCCTTCTAACCAATGATACTGTGTTTGTTTCTCTGGGTTCTGATAAATAAAACCTGAACTTACTGCACTTCAACCAACCAAGTAAGCCACTGAAAACTTACTGAATGAGAATTGCTCTTTGGTCAGTTCTGAACCTCAAATCACTCTTACGCAGCTGCTTGTCCTTAGGTATGTTTATGCTACATTGCTGTAAAGTGACAAAGTGGGAGATATGGATGAATAAGCTCTCTGAACAAGTTTAAAAGTTCATGAAATTAAAAGAAAATTCTTTTCCTGTCCACTGCACCTTCAAAAGTTTTACTGAGTTTATTTTATCCCTGTTACATATTTGGCTGCCTCTGCACAAGGCTGGTTCTGACATCCTTTCTGTGGAGCCTGGGGTGAGGCTGTTGCAAAAAGTCCTGTGAAAGAATGCTGAAAAGCAGCCAGGGGCTCCTTGCTTTGCTTGGGAGCTGCAGATAAGTTCAGGCAGTTGATTATTGAACTCCACTGCAGCTGTGCCAGTGCTCAGCCATGTACTTTGCTGTTTCAGACCCTGCCCAGACTTTACTTTAGGGCTTGGCTTCAGACCTGCTCTGTCACTGAGAGCTTGGTCATGGATGCATTGCTGATGTGGTTTCCAGAATCAGACTTGCTGTGCTCTCATTGTTCTGACCCCTTGCCTGAAAAACTGCCACCCTGCCTACCTTGCTGTAGCTCTGAGTTCTGGGTTTACCTTCCCATATTGATTGACACAGTCCTGCTGCTCTCTGATAGACTGTCTGCTCCTGGTAGGCTTGTCTGGGGAGGAGGTGGAGTCACCCACTGTCAATGAATGTCTGGAGTGCTTGCAGCTCCATCTGGAAATGGATGATGAGGTGACTGAGAGCTTCTGGATTAGTACTAAAGGGGGGACAGGGGATTTTATTGTGGGGGTCTACTACAGGCTGCCTGACCAAGGAGACAGAGCTGATGAGGGGCTCTACGGATGTATGTGAGCAGTCTCATGTTCAAAACCTGATCCTCATGGGGGACTTCAGGAGCCTTCAAACCCCTGTTGGAGGGAGAACACAACAGAGCATAGGCAATCCAGGAGGTTCCTGGGATGCACTGATAGCGATTTCTTCTCTGAGTGATAGACGAGCTAAGGAGGAGATGTGTTAAGCTGGACCTTATTCTCACCAGCAAGGAGAACCCAGTGGGGAATGTGAAGCCCAAGGGCAGGCTGGGCTGCAGTGAACATGAAACCATGGAGTTTGAGATTCCTGGGACAATGAGGAGGGAAAGAAGCAAGATGAATATACCAGACTTCAGGAGAGCTGACTCTGGCCTTTTGAAAGATCTCCTTGGTAGAGTGCCATGGAACAGAGCTTGGAAGGCAACAGGGTGTCTTCAAGGGTCAGTGTTGGGACTGGCACTGTTTAGCATCTTTGTTGGTGACACAGATGATGAGATTGGGTGCACCCTTGGCAAGTCCACTGATAGCACCAAGCTGTGTGGCACAGTCAGGCTGCAGGGAAGCGATCCCATCCAGAGGAACCTTGGTAGGCTTGGGAGGTGGGCCTGTGTAAACCTCATGAAGTTCAACAAAGTCAAGTACAAGGTTCTGCGCCTGTATCAGGGCAATTCCAAGCACAAATACAGTCTGGACAGTGAATGAATTGAGAGGAGCTATGCAGAGAAAGACTTAGGGGTGCTGGTTTACAAGAAGGTTGACATGAGCAATGTCAACAGAAATGTACACTTGCAGCCTAGGAGGACAACTGTATCCTGAGCTGCATCAAAAGGAGTGGCCAGCAGGTCAAGGGACATGATTCTCCCCCTCTATTCTCCCCCTCTATTCTCTATTCTGTTTGGAGTACTGTATCAACCCCCAGGGTCCCCAGAACAGGAAGGCTTTCGATCTGTGGCACCAATTCCATAGGATGGACACAAGGGTGATCAGAGGGCTGGAACACCCCTCTTATGAAGTCAGACCCAGAAGGACTGGGTTATTCAATGCAGAGAATAGGCTTATTTTGGCCTTTCAATACCTAAAAGTGGTCTGCAAGGAGGCTGGGGAGGGACTTTTCACAAAAGCATGTAGTGATAGAACAAGAGATAATGACTTCAAACTGAAAGATGGCAAGTTTAGATTAGATATTAGGAAGAAATTCTTTACTGTGAGCATGGTGTGTCACTGCAACAGGTTGTCCAGAGAGGTTGTGGAGTCACCAATCCTGGAGATGTTCAAGACCAGGGTGGATGTGGCTCTGAGTAATCTGGTATAAGGTGTCCCTGCTCACGGTAGAAGTGTTGGAGCCAGACCATGTTAAAGATCCTTTCTAAAAAAAA